>PVKS010045335.1:0-13858 GCA_004027875.1 Aplodontia rufa
ATAAAAGAGGGCAGAAGGATGGAGAAAGGAGGGATGGGGGAAGAATGGGGAGGGAAAGGGGTTTTATAAATACTTTATGGTATACTTTACTCCCCTGAGAAGCTAAATACCAATGAAGGCTTATAAAGCTAGAAAAGTAAAAAAAAATATGTACATATATTTATAACTGTAATCAGGGGAAACACAATGGAGATACGAGACCAGGGAGTGGGTGATGGGGGGAATCCTGGGTAAGGACTGGGTTGAAGTTACATGGTCATGTCGTGTGCCTGTATGAAGGTGGAATAACAAATCCCTTCACTATGTAAGAGTACAATACACCAACTAAAAATAAAGAGAAAAAATGCTGTGCTAAATAAATCAATAAACACAAAAACAAAAAAGAAATCCTACATAAAACATGTGCTCTTTTCACCACTAAAATAGAAATGAAGCATCCCATGGACATTAGTAAATGATAATATAGTGACAAAAAACATGGCAAAGATGAGAAAATACTCATTTCTATTGTGTCAGAGCCAATGCTTAGTCTATTTTTTTTAATTTTTTAAAGAGAGAGGGACAGTGAGAGAGAGAGAGAGGGAGAGAGTCAAGAGAGAGAGAGAATTAATTTTATTTCACTTTTCATTTGGCTTTCATTGCTCCAAGATTTCATTGTGTACATGGTGCTAGGGTTTGAACTTGGGTCCTCGCACGTGCCAGGCAAGTGCTGCAATCACTGAACCACTGCTCCAGCCCCAGTGCTTAGTCTAATATGTGTAATTAATTATAGAATTTTAGAATAATTTAGAAAGCTGTAAGTAGTTCATGGGAGTAAAAAACAAAGAAAATCTGAGTTGATCATGATAACACATGGAAAATGACTAAGTTCGATTTTCTTCATATAAATTTCTTATACAAATTAAACAGACTTAAATGGGAGGATGATGTTTTAAATTTAGCTTTTCTTAAAAATATCAAAAATACTTAGGAGGATTTAAGAATAATGTACCAACTAGGTAAAAATTAACTGTAAGTCTGGTCATAATAGATCACTAATATAATTGATTATATTGTTTTATTTTGTACTGAGTTCAAATATAATTTTTGGTTTATAGAACACTTGTTATTGGCTTGTACGTAGGAAAAACAAACTCAGACTCAAACTAAGTTTCTCCTTCTGTATTCTCACAGCACAGATGACTTCTGACACCAAATGTGTGTAGTTTGTCCCACATACGAAGCATGCAAGCAGTTCTGCAGTAGTCAACACTAGCTGGGTGTCCTTTATTTCAATTCAATTTTGACACCATCTACTTCAAGAAAATATCAGATTCTCCCCAGGTAAGGGCTCAGTCCCCAAGACACCCCACCTCTTACCAGTTTGGATGCCAATCACAAGTCCCAGGTTGTTTTACCTGTGCTTCTGACCAACAGGCTATAAATTGAGGTTCCCTCAACACCCTCCTCAGATTCAATTAATTTTCTCAAGCATCTTGCAGAATTCAGGAAAACACATAACATTTACCTAACATTTACTGATTTACTATGTAGGATATTACAAAGGATACAGATGAAGAGCGATGCAAACGAGAAAGTATGACAGAAAGAGCGCGGAGCTTCATGACCTCTCTGGTTGCACCACCCTTGGAACCTCCATGTGTTCAGTTACCTGGAGCTCTTTGAATTATGAAATTTTAAGGGGTTTATGGAAATTTCATTGCATAAGCATGATTGAAGCATAAGCAACTACATAAATGTGATTGGACAAAAAGCATATGAACTAATGTTAACAAACTTAGTGGCAAAATGCAACAGGATCTGTCTGTGTAGATTCTCATTCTCTAACATTCCTTCCTTACAGGTATGGGACAGAACCCCTTCTGAAATGGAGGATTTATCACGTACTATCAAACCAGGTCAGAGAAAGATTAGCATTTCTATGATTTGTGTTGAGGAGTCAAAATACCTGAAATTGAGTAATTTATAAATAAAATAATTTTGTTTCTCATAGTTATGAAGACTGGAAAGTTCAAAATCAAGGCACCAGCAGGTTCTATGTCTGACAACCGCCCCAGATTCTACTTCCAACATGGCACCTTGAATGGCAGACAGGATGGAAGAGCAAAAAGACCTAAGCTAGTTCCCTACGAGGCTTTTCTAAGGAATTACTTACTTCATTCATGAGGGTGGAATGCTCATTACTCAATCACTTCCCAAAGTGCACTGCTTTCTTAACATTATTATATTGAAGATTAAGGTTTTACTTTTTTTAAGAGATTGAGGGACAGTGGGAGAGAAAAAGAGAGAATCAACTTTATTTAGCTTTTCATGTGGCTTTTGTTGCTCTGATACTTAGTTGTGTACGTGGTGCTAGGGCTTTAACCCAGGTCCTAATACATGTCAGGCAAGTGTTGTAACCACTGAGCCACCTCTCCAACCCCAGGAATTAAATTTTAACATGAATTTTGAAGGGGTTACATTCAAACCATATCAGTGGCAAAGACTGTTTTATAATACTATACCTACTTCATTCATTTATAAACCTGCCTTGCCTTATAGGTATTTGAGTTTCTGGGTCATGTTAAGAAATTTTAAGTCAGACTACATAGTAAATGATAATTATTTCTGAATAAAGATTTTAGAATGAAAATGTCCAGGATGGGCTTCATCTGTAGCATTTAATTGTTAAGTATGAAATTGGCTATTGGTTTCAGTTAACTAATTATTGTCATGGTAAGTGAGTAGCCTACAATTTTAATTTAAATCTGAGGTGGGGACTGAATTTATATTAAATAGTTTCAGAATTTATCTAGATGAATTTTTGAACTGTTTCCTTTTTTGAACTGTTTCCTTTACCTGTTTAATGTGATCAGTTTTACTTTTAAAACATACATACATATGATAGACTTATATATTATTTTAGAATGTATTATTTTGCATTGTTGAAATAAATCTTAATTTTCCAAAAAAACTAAAAAATATATGACATTAAGTATATATTGTATGTCATTAAGTATATGTAATGTATGCTATTAAGTATATATTGTTACATTGTATAGAGAGTCCATATCTTTTTAAGAGAGAGGATCAGTGAGAGAGAGAAAGAGAGAGAGAATCAAATTTTATTTAGTTTTTCATGTGGCTTTCGTTGCTCTGACACTTCATTGTATGTGTGGTGCTGGGTTTCGAACCTGCATCCTCGTTCATGCCAGGCAAGTGTCGTAACCGCCAGGCCACTGCTCCAGCCCATTTTATTTGTTTTTAATTTTAGGTGTCTATTATCAGAAGAAAATCTTTCCTGATGTGGGGGACTGAACACAGGTCCTTGCACATACTAAGCATGAGCTCTATATCCTTAGTCCCAGAAGATAATAATTACTTCCCTTATTTCTAAGTTCTTGAAACCATCTTACTATAATTCATCCAAAGCAACTACCCATGGTTTATATTTACTAGGTGCCAGGCCCTTTAAGATACTTTACATGCGGGGCTGGAGTGGTGGCTCAGCGGTTGGGGTGATTGCCTGGCATGCGCGAGTACTTGAGTTCAAACCCCAGCACCACGTACCCAACGAAGTCTTGGAGCAACAAAAGCTGCATGAAAAACTAAATAATAAAAATTATTTCTCTCTTTCTCTCTCTCTGTCACTGTCCCTCTTTCTTTAAAAAAAAAAAGATACTTTATTTGCATTAGTTTGTCTTGTTTTTCTTAAAAAATAATAGCAGCAAAGCCCAAGTGGAAACCAAAATCGCATGCCATATTCTAGATGATAAGGTATCAAAGGTTTTCCATAAGAAGGTGATTTTTTTTCACTACTTACTTTCAAAGTCCTCTTGAAGCTATTCATTGACCTTTCTTAGCTAAATCTTTACTTTCACTTCAATTAGCAATTATTGGGCACTTACCAACATTGATTCAGGACCCAGTATCTTAGCTTATAAAGTGAGACAGTAGGAATAATCTCTCTAAGACTTTTTCCAGCTCTGAAATCCTTGATTCTGGGTATTGTGACAGGTGGATCTGTGTGTCTTCTGGATGAAGAGGGAAAGGACTATAGAATGTTTCTTAACACTGAAGAGTTTATATCAGTGAAAACAAATGTCTAGACAGTTCTTAAGAAAGGGTAAAATTTTAAATCTTTTAAGTAGGATTATATGGAAACACATTGGAGGATAAATTGATTTAAAAAGTCAGAGAGGGGCTACAGAGTTGGCTCAGCGGTTATGGCACTTGCCTGCCATGTGCAAGGACATGGGTTCAAACTCCAGCACCACATACTCAACAAAGTGTCAAAGCAATGAAATCTCATGAAAGACTAAATAAAACTGATTCTCTCTCTCTCTCTCTCTCTCTCCTACACACACACACACACACACACACACACACACTGTCCCTCTCTCTAAAAAAAAAAAAGTCAGAGAGGGCACCTCATTGAGATGATGAAAATTAAGTTGGGGTTGAAGGCTCAAGAATAAATATGCAGATACTTGGAGATTTAATCTATGATTCAAAATGGAAGTTAAACAGAAATGGAGGATGTGCCAGAGAAAACCATATGGCTCTTTGGATCCCCTGTCATTGTGTTCTGATCTGCTGCTTTGTGCTCTGTGCCCTAGGAAGTGACCTGCATTGATGAACTTGCTCACCCTCTGGCTTTCTCAGCTAAGTCTTAGTTAGGAAGGTTGGGGGAGAGTGGAATAGGAATATCTATTCCCCGGGGCCTCTTAACTGCCAGGTTTCCATGTAGTATTTCTCCACCCACCTGAAAGTTAGTCTGGGATAAAGCACTATGTCCTATTTGCTCCCCAAGCTTTGCCTATGTCTTGTAAATAATGCCCTTACAAAAATCTCCTGTAATTACTCAATCTAACTTGCCATCCATTTCTTGATGTTACCCTACCACTGTATCTGTAATTACAGGAATCATCTAAAATGCCTTTACTTATTAATAATTGTGAAATCATCATGTATCATATCAGTGATATGTAGGTTCCACACAAACCCTTGGTCCCTGATTCAAAAATTGTTATTAAATCAATACTATGTCTTAAGATCAGTGGCATCTTGGAATTGAAGAACTAGAGTATGTAGTAAAAGATATCCCAATAAACGACTGAAAAAGTTCACCTTGGATTCTATGGGAAAAAGGCAACTTGAATTTTACTCAACAGGCAACTGAGAGTAATTGTTGGACTTCTCAATAGAGTGTCATAATTGGGCTTGCAGTATTAAAACACACACACACTTCCATCAGTGTTATGTGAGGACTGAATATAGAGATCTGTATACAGGAAGGCAAATTAGGCTGCTGTTGCAATAATTTAGATGAAAAGCAACGAAGGTCCAAAGTAGGGCAATTAGAATGTAAATAAAGAGGATGGGACAGACATAACAGGCCATCATAGTTGCAATAAAAATGTACCTAAATCATGATAACTTAAGTATTGGGTTTAAGATATACAGGAAAGCAGGAAGGATAGATACAGACCCACAGAGCTTCTTTTTTGTACCTTCCAGGGACAGCACAATCTGTGTGGAAACCAGGGAAAACTGGTCAACCTTATACTAAGAACTTCAAAAGCCATAAGGATAAAACAGCTGCAGCTGGGTGATGGGTATATTTTGTATGATTTTTGGAAATTTTCACATCAAAAATTCATACTTTAACTTTATAAAATGTCTAACAAATAGAGTATAATTTGGATAAATTGAAGAAAACAGGCAAAAACATTAGAGGTTAAGAATATTATCTCCAGGCAAGACTCTCTGAGATCATTCCTAAACCAGATGCAAAGACTTATAACATTTCAAACTGCCCAGAGCCTCAGTTCTCTTCCTTTCCCTTCCAAGCTTCAGAATGGTAATCATAATAATAGTTCCACTTACAGGGGCTTGACTATGTGCCAAGCACAATTTTATACCTATTACAAACATTAACTCATTTAATCCTAACAAATGGTCTCATTTTACAGATAAGGAAACTGAGCCACAGAGGAGTTAAGAAGCCCAAGGGCACATAGCTAAGCAACAGATATAACTAGACATTCTGGTTTAAAGAATCTGGGTTCATACACACTACAGATCACTAGAGGGTGTACTGGTTATTATGACAACAAAAGGTAGCTAATATGGAACAATTTCTATTTCCTAGGTAAAGAGAGAGTGGCTGTCAAGAAGAATTAACCAAGTATTTTGGGGACAAAACCGAGATTTGTTCAGAACTACTTATAGACACAACTATAGAAAAAGTCTACCCTAATAAATAAATACACAGACTGAAGGGGGAGAAAGACCATAGTATAATCAGATATTAGTTCAGAAAACATTATAATACATTATACTAAAATTTTTCTACATAATTCAATGGGTTTAAAATTTAAAATATAAAGCCACATAAAAGAGAGATTTTAAAAAAATACACAGAGTAAGACAAAACTTTCTAAGTATGAAATGAAAATGGAAGTCATCAAAGACTGACAAAATGATTCACATGCAGTTTTTTAAAAATTCATGAATGAGAAAACCATCAAAAACACTAAGAAAATGATAAACCACAAATTGTGAAAAAATATTTGCAATTCATTTCACAAAGAGATAACTTCCTTTCGTTTTTAAGAGAGAGGGACAGTGAGGTGGGGGGGAACCAACTTCATTTAGTTTTTCACATGGCCTTCATTGCTCCAACATTTTATTGTATATATGGTGCTGGGGTTTAAACTTGCATCCTTATGCATGCCTGGCAGGCACTATAACCGCAGAGCCACCACTCCAGCCTCAGAGATAACTTTCTTAATAGTTTCTAAATTCAATAAATTGATCTAACAACTCAATAGAAAAAATGGGTAAAGAAAATAAAACACTCACAATAATTAAAGAAATCAAGACATGGAGAGAAAAAGAAAAGAAAAATTGGCAAAGACAAACAAACATCATAAAACAAGAAATTACATATGGTTCTTAAACATAAGAAAAGGATTTAACCTCATTTAATAGAAAATAAAAACTAAAATGACATTATTTTACCAAATTTTATGAAATTTTTGAAGTACAAAAATTTCATAACTTAGAGCATGGGTAGTAGGCACTATAAGTGGCTAATTACGGTATTAATAAGTTGAATCTCTGCCCAGGATGTTTTACATTACCTATGAAAATCACTTGTACACATGTGCTTTCACCTAATAATTTCTGTTTTGAAGTCTAATTCTTGTCCTTTTTTTCTTTCTTCATTTTTGTAGTACTAGGAATTGAACCTAGAGGTGCTCTACCACAGAGCCACAACCTTAACCCTTATTTTTTATTTTGAGACAGGTTCTGGCTAAATTGCTTAGGGTCTTGCTAATTTACTAAAGCTGGCATCAAACTCCTGATCCTCCTGTCTCAGTCTCCCAAGTTGCTGTAGTTACAGGGCTTCACCATGCTGGGCTGAGAAAAATATTTCTTTAAACACACATAAAGGATTCCAGGACAGTGACTAAATAAATTACTATTCTTCATCTACAAAATTAAATCACTTGTAGTTAATGCAAAGAATGAGGCAACTCTCTATATATGTTATGGTTTGAATGTGTGGTGGCCCCAAACAGCTCAAGTGTAACAATTCAGGAAGGTTGAGGTAAAATGATTGGGTTATAAAACTCTTAACCCAATCAGTAAGTAGGGGATTAACTGGCAACTGTAGGCTGGTGGGATGTGGCTGGAGGAGGTGGGTCATTGGGCGTGTGTGTTTGAGTATATATTCTTTTTTTTATTAGAAGTATATAGAGATACAATTGAGGGGGAAACATTATCAAACCATCAGTAACCAATGTATATATACTTTGTTATCCAGGGGTAATGCAAAAACATGGATGACCACCTTGGGTTTCACTTGTTGCAGTTTCCCCCAGAAGAATTCTTTCGTTAAATGGGTATCTCATGGAGGAATGACATCTGCTTCTGAGATGGTTCCCCCATATTCCCACTCTCCAGTATCCTAGGAGTTCTTCAAATACCCTCTCCCCACCCCTCCCCCTCCCTACACCTCCAAGTATCCTAGAGAGCCATCCCCCTATTACACTGAGAATCATACAATTTGAAGTTATTGTTAGGTTAGATGTCTAACCTATGGCTTCCCCATGTATTCCAGCTTCCACAGGTGAGAGAAACCATTCGGCCCTTTAGTCTCTGAGATTGGGAGACTTCACTAAGCATAATTCTTTCCATCTCCATCCATTTGATAACAAAAGCCATAATATCATCTTCTCTAATGGCCGAGTAGTATTCCATTTTATATATGTACCAAAGCTTTTGTATCCACTCGTTGAGTGAGGGGCATCTGGGTTGGTTCCATAATCTAGCTATAGTGAATTGAGCTGCTATAAACATTGAGGAAGCCACATCACTATAATACGCTGATTCTAACTCTTTTGGGAAAATTCCCAGGAGTGGGATAGCAGGGTTGTAAGGTGGTTCCATCCTTAATTTTTTGAGGGTTCTCCACACTGCTTTCCATAGTGGCTGAACCAGTTTGCAGTCCCACAAGCAGTGTAACAGTGTTCCTCCTTTCCCACAGCCCCTCCAGCATCTGTCCTTGTTTGTATTCTTCATTTTTGCCACTCTAACAGGAGTGAAGTGGTATCTCATTGAAGTTTTGATTTGCATTTCCCTTATAGCTAATGATGTAGAGCATTTTCTCACATATTTATGGGCTTTCTGGACTTCCACTGGAGAGAAGTTCCTTTTGAGTTCTTTAGCCCATTTATTGACTGGATTATTTGTGAGTTTGGAGTTTAGTTTCTTTAGTTCCCTGTACATTCTAGATATTAGCCCTCTATCTGAGGTGTAGCAGGCAAAGATTTTCTCCCATTCTGTAGGTTCTCTCTTGACACTCTTGACTAGATCTTTAGCTGTGCAGAAACTTTTTAGTTTAATTGCATCCAATTCATTTATTCTTGATTTTACAGCTTGAGCCATGGGAGTTTTGTTAAGGAAGTAGCTGCCGACTCCTATATGCTGTAGTGTTAACCCTACTTCTTTTTCTACTAAGTTTAAAGTTTTTGGCTTAATATCCAGGTCTTTGATCCATTTTGATTTAATTTTTGTGCAGGGTGAAAGATAAGGATCCAGCTTCAGTTGTCTACATATGGCTGTCCAGTTTGTCCACTTGTTGAACAGGCTATCTTTCTTCCACACTATGGTTTTGCCCCCTTTATCAAATACCAAATAGTTAAATATTTGGGGGTTTTGTCTCAGGATCTTCTATTCTGTTCCACTGATCTTCAATTCTGTTTTGATACCGATACCATGCTGTTTTTGCTACTACAGCTCTCTAGTATAATTTCAGGTCAGGGATTGAGATACCCCCTATTTCTTCCTTTCTATAGAGTAATGTTTTGGCTAGTCTGGGTCTCCTGTTATTCCATATTAACTTAAGAATTGTTTTTATTATATCTCTGAAGAATGCCATAGGTATCTTGATGGGGGTTGCATTGAATCTGTAAAGGGCTTTGGGTAAAATCTTTATTATATTGATTCTGCCTAACCATGAACATGGAATGTTTTTCCATCTACTCAGGTCTTCTGTAATTTCTTTTTTTAGTGTTTGATAGTATTCTTTGTAGAGGTTCTTAATATCCTTTGTAAGGTTAATGCCCAAGTATTTCATTTTTTTGGATGCAATGATGAATGGGAGAGATTTCCTGATTTCTTCTTCTGCAAATTTGTTGCTGGAGTAAAGAAATGCTAGTGATTTATTGGAGTTGATCTTGTAACCAGCTGCTTTGCTGAAAACATCTATAAGCTCTAGGAGTTTTCTGGCCGATGTTAGTGGGTCTTCTAGGTATAGAATCATGTCATCAGTAAACAGAGATAACTTAACTTCCCCTTTTCCTGTACAAAAATACCTTTTATTTCCTTGTCTTGCCTGATAGCTCTGGCAAGGGTTTCAAGGACTATATTGAACAAGAGTGGGGAGAGTGGACAGCCTTGTCTAGTACCTGAATTCAGTGGAAATGCTTTCAGTTTTTCTCCGTTGAGAATAATGTTGGCTATGGGTCTGTCGTAAATAGAGCTGGCTTAGTTAATGTATCTTCCCTTAATCCCTATGTTTCCCAAAGTTTTGAGCATAAAGTGGTGTAGAATTTTATCAAATGCCTTCTCTGCAACAATTAAGATGATTATATGATTTTTGTTTTTAATTCTGTTTATGTGGTGAATTACATTTATTGATTTGCATATGTTGAACCAGCCTTGTTTTCCTGTAATGAAGCCCACTTGATCATAATGTATTATCTTTTTAATGTGCTTTTGTATCCGATTAGCTAAAATTTTATTTAGGATTTTTGCATCAAGGTTCATCAGGGAAATTGATCTGTAGTATTCTTTCCTTGAGGTGTCTTTGTTGGACTTTGGAATCAGTGTAATGTTTGCTTCATAAAAAGTGTTTGGGAGTGTTCCCTCTCTATCAATTTCCTGGAAGAGCTTGAAGAGGATCGGTGTTAGTTCTTCTGTGAAGGCTTGGTAGAATTCTGCCGTATATCCATCCAGACCTGGGCTTTTCTTTTTTGGGAGAGCTTTGATTGCTGCTTCAATTTCAATTGCTTTCTGTGATAGGTTGGTTGAGGTTTTCAATGTCCTCATGTGTTAGAGAGGGGATGTCATGTGTGTCCAAGAACCTGTCCATGTCCTCCAGGTTATCAAATTTGGCGGAGTATAAGTTTTCAAAATAGGTTCTGATAATCTTCTGTATCTTGGATGAGTCTGTGGTGATATCCCCATTTTTGTCTCTGATTTTGTTGATTGCTTCATTTCGTTCTTCCTTTTGGTGAGGTTGGCAAGGGGTCTGTCGATTTTGTTGACTCTTTCAAAGAACCAACTCTTAGTTTTGTTTATAGATTGTATAGCTTTTTTCCCTCAATTTCATTGATTTCAGCTCTGATTTTGTAATTTCCTGTCTTCTGTTAGATTTAGGGTTGGACTGTTCCACCTTTTGTAGTCGTTTGAGTTGAAGCATAAGGCTATTAATCTGATCTCTTTCGATGTATGTTCGAAGTGTTATAAATTTACCTCTTAAGAAAGCCTTCATACTGTCCCAGAGGTTTCTGTATGTTATTTCCTCATTCTCATTCAATTCCAAAACCTTCTTAATCTCTGATCTCATTTCTTCTTTTACCCATCCTTCGTTTAAGAGGTGATTATTCAATTTCCAAGTATTTGAATAGTTTCTATTGTTTCTCTTGTTGTTGATTGCTAAGATCATAGCATTATGATCTGACAGAATACATGGGATTATATCCACTTTTTTATATTTGCTAAGATTATCCCGGTGAACTAGGATGTGGTCTATTTTAGAGAAGGATCCATGAGCCGCTGAGAAGAAGATAAATTCATCTGTCTTAGGATGGAATATTCTGTAAATGTCTGTTAACACCGATTGATTAATAGAGTAGTTCAGATTGGAGATGTCTTTATTGATTTTTTGTTTTGATGATCTGTCTAGAGTTGATAATGGTGTGTTGAATTCCTCCAGAATTATTGTGTTGAGATCGATGAGGGGATTAATATCCTTAAGTATTTTTTCCAATTATTTGGGGGGGATTGTAATTGGGGGCATAAATGTTGATTATCGTTATATCTTCTTGGTGAACTGTCCCTTTTAGTATGATAAAGTGACCCTCTTTGTCCTTTCTGACTAGTTTTAGTTGGAAATTAATTTTGTTAGAAATTACAATTGCTACATCAGCTTGCTTTTTTGGGCCACAGGCCTGGTAGACATTTTGCCATCCTTTCACTTTCAGCCTGTGTCTATTTTTCAGTGTCAAATGTGTCTCTTGCAGGCAACATATTGTTAGATTTTGTTTCTTGATCCAGTGAGTCGGTCTGTGCCTTTTAATTAGGGCATTGAGACCTTTCACACTCAAGGTTAGAATAGATATGGGAGGCTGATTCACAGACTTTGTATCAATTACAGAGTTTTGAGTCATCTTGAAAGTCAGTTTTTGTATAGTATGATTATTGACTCGCCCTTATTTAAGGATTTAGCATATCGTTGGCATTATCTTCTGAATGGAGAACTTCTTTGAGAATGCTCTGTAGAGCAGGATTTGTGTTCATGTATTTTGCTAGCTTGAGTTTATTGTTGAAGTATTTAATTTCCCCATCACATTTGAAGCTGAGTTTTGCTGGATATATTATCTTTGGTTGGAAGTTGTTATTTTTTAACACTTGAAAGATATTGTTCCAAGCTCTTCTGGCGTTCATTGTTTGCTCTGAAAGATCCATAGTAATCCAAATTGGTTTGCCTCTGAATGTGATTTGGAGCTTTTCTCTAGCAGCTTTTAGAATTCTCTCTTTAATTTCTCTGTTATTCATTTTGTATATGATATGTGTTGGTGAGTTTCTCAATTGATTAGGTCTATTTGGAGTTCTATAAGCATCTTGGATGTGGTATTCCGGATCAATAGTAAAATGAGGGAAGTTCTCACTTATGATTTCGCTTAAGTTTCTTTAAGCCTCTTATTTGCTGTTCAGAGTTTTCCTCCAGGCCAGTGATTCTCAGATTATTATGCCTCATCTTATTAAATATTACTTGGAATTTCTGATTGTGTAATATAAGCTGTTTATCCTGCTTATCGTCTTTGAATTCTACATTGTTTAGCCTATCCTCATTTTCTGATACATTCTTCGAGAGCTGATGTTCTATTTTCAGTAAAGGAAGCTCTGGTGTTGGTTTCTTCCAGAGAGGATTTGATTTGATTAACCGTGTTTTTCTTTTTTTTTTTTTTTTTTTTTTTTTTTTTTTTTTTTTTTGATTTTTTTTATTTTATTATTGAACAAACTTACAAGATTTTAACAAAATAATATAAAATGTGTATATAATGTGTAAATATTATGGATATTGCAATTATCCCCAGGAGTGCTCCCCTCTATTACCCTCCCTTATCCCTCCCTTCCCTTTCCCTTTATAACTCTAAAAAAAGGTATTAGATTGTAAAGCATTACATCTTATCTGGATTTAACTCCTGTTACTAGACCAACTTTCTCATTGTCCAGGGTCTAGGCCCCACCTCCACCTATGAGTGGAGACAATTGACCCTTAGATCTCTGGGTTAAGCTGATTTTACTCATCATGATCTCTTCCATAACCATCCATTTACCCTCGAAGGCTGCAAGGTCATTGTTTCTAATTGTTGTGTAATATTCCATGGTATAAATGTACCACAGTTTTTGGATCCATTCTTCCTGTGAGGGACACCGGGGTTGTTTCCATAGTCTAGCTATGGTAAATTGTGCTGCAATGAACATCGATATTGCTGTGTCACTGTAATGTGCTGATTCTAAGTCCCCTGGAAAGATACCCAGGAGTGGAATAGCAGGGTCGTATGGTGGAGTCATCCCTAATTTCTTAAGGATTCTCCATGCTGCTTTCCAGAGGGGCTGTCCCAGTCTGTAGCTCAGCTCCACCAACAGTGTGTTAGTGTGCCTATCTCTCCACAGCCCCTCCAGCATCTATTGTTGTTTGTTTTCTTCATCTTTGCCATTCTGACTGGTGTAACGTGATATCTTAATGTGGTTTTCATTTGCATTTCTCTGATTACTAATGATTTAGAGCACTTTCTCATGTATTCATTGGCTTGATCAATGTCCTCTGGTGAGAAGTCTCTGTTTAGCTCTTTCGCCCATTTATCAATTGGGCTATTGGTGATTTTGTAGCTGACATTTTTGAGTATTTTATAGATTCTGGATATGAGACCCTTGTCTGAGGAATCATAGTCCATGATGCTCTCCATTTCTGTAGGAAACCTCTTGATTCTTTTGATTGTTTCCTTGGCAGTACAAAAGCTTTTTAGCTTTATGAAATCCCATTCACTGATTTTTGACTTTACTTCCTTCGCTT
>PVKS010045336.1:0-13852 GCA_004027875.1 Aplodontia rufa
ACACCTCACCACACCGCATGGGGGCCCGGCCTCTCCTGCAGCCGTGTTTAGCGTGCGTTTTGGCTGCAGCAGTGCTGCTGGCCCAGGCCCTGCTCGCTTGTGGGCTCCCAGCTGCGGTGAGCGCACCCAGGTCCCCAGACTCTGACCAGCACCCAGCACTGTCGCCTGACACAGGCATTTACAGAAGAGGGCAGCTCCTTGCTGCTCCGCTCCCTTTCTTGACCTCGAGTGAGCACAGGCACGGCCTGAGTGGGATCAGCCTGTCTTCTCGCTGTGAGTGGCCTGGGTGTCATCTGCCTTCTTTCAGTTGAGATTCATCGCTGGGCTTTTCATGGTAGCTCTTGTTAAACACATGATGTTTCCTTTAGTGGTTTCATTTTGCCTTTCCGTTTCTTGCACACTTTGTGTGTATTCTCTCACACACACTGCTTACACATTTGTGTGTGTGTGCTGTTGGAGGCTGAACCTAGGAGAGCTTTACCTGAACCATACCCCAGTTCTTTTTTTTCCTTTCTTTCTTTTTCTTTTTTAAAGAGGAAGGACAGTGAGAGAGAGAAAGAGAGAATCAAATCAATTTTATTTAGTTTTTCATGTGGCTTTTGTTGCTCTGACACTTGGTTGTGTACGTGGTGCTGGGGTTTGAACGCGTGTCCTCACGCATGCCAGGCAAGAGCAATAACTGCTGAACCACTGTTCCAGCCCCTCCCCAGTCCTTTCTATTTTTTGCTTTGAGACAGAGATTCACTAAGTTGCCCAATGTGGTCTGGAACTGGAGATCCTCCTGCCTCTACCTGCCAAGTTGCTGGGATTTCAAGAGTTCACTACCAGGCCTGCCTCTTTTTTTTTGGGGCGGGGTAGAAGTTTTAGGTGGTCAGTTATGTCAATATTTTACCTTACGATTATTGCTATTTTTATAATCAATCTTAGCTTAGGAATTAGACCAGAAACCTTGCAACTGGTAGAAGAAACATAGGGTCAACACTCTATCATATAGGTCAGGCACCCACTGCCTCAACAAGACCCCTACAGCTCAAGGAAAAAACCGAGAATCAGTAAGTGGGAGGTAATCAAGTTAAGAAGTTTCTGTATAGCAAAGAAAACGATTACGAGTGTGAAGAGAGAAACTGCGGAACGGGAGAAAATCTTTGCCAGCTATTCCGCTGCCAGGGCATTAGTATCCAGAATACAGAATGAACTAAAAAAACTTAATGCCCAAAACCCACCAAATGACCCAATCAACAAAAAACTAAACAAACAAGAAGAACCAAGCAGACGTTTCTCTAATGAAAAACACAAATGGCTGGCAACCATGTGAAAAAATGTTCAACATCTCTACAGTCAGGGGAATGCAAATCAGAACTACACTGAAATTCCATCTCCGTCGGAACAGCAATTATCCAAGGCACATAATAATAAATGCTGGTGAGGATGAGGGGAAAACTTCCGGCAATACTTCGCTGCGTGGACCTGCAGATTAGCACAGCGCTCTGGAAAACTCCCAGGGAAACCAGGAAGGACCACCTAGGGCCCGGCGATTCCACTCCGGCATTTCTCTCTTCAGTAGAACTGAAGTCAGCACTATGCTCATGGCAGCACAGTGCACAAGGCCAAATGCCCATCAGTGGATAAACGGATCAAGAAAGTGTGGCAATGGAGGCTGGAGCGGTGGCTCAGCAGTTATGGCGCTTGCCTGGCATGTGCTGAGTTCAAACCCCAGCACCACATACTCCACAAAGTCTTGGAGCAATGAAAAGAAAATGTGGTATATACACACAGTGGAGTTTTACTCAGCCGTAGGAGAATGAAATTATGGAGTCTGCTGGCAAATGGATGGAAATGGAGGATCAGGCTAAGTGAAAAGAGCCAGACCCAGAAAATCAAGGGTCCGTTGTTCTCTCTGTATGTGAAACTAGAGCAAAATAAGGAAGGAAGAAGGTGGGGGAGGAGGATCCGATCTCATAAATACATAGGGAAGATCAAGGAGTACAAGGAGCTCAAGAGGGAGGGAGGAAGGATGGGAAAGGGAGGAAATATGGAGTGAATTTACAACAACCTGTTATACGCTTGCATACATGTACCACCGGGAATTTCACCTGTGTGTATATGTAGAAAGTGCCAATCAAAAATAAATAAGCAAGGGCTGGAGAGGTGCCTCGGCGGTTATAGTGCTTGCCTGGCATACTCAAGTACACGAGTTCAAACCCCAGCACCACGTACACAGCGAAGTCTCGGAGCAATGAAGGCCACATGAAAAACTAAATAAAATTGATTCTCTCTCTCTCTCTTTCTCTCTCTCTCTTCTCTCTCACTGTCCCTCTCTCTTTAAAATAAATAAATAAGGGACTGGAGCGGTGGCTCAGTAGTTGAAACACTTGCCTGGCATTCGTGAGGACCTGGGTTCAAACCCCAGCACCATGAACACAACTGAGAAAAATATAGCCAGATGAAAAGGTAAATAAAATTGATTCTCTTCTGTCTCTCTCTTTAAAAAAAAATTCAGTAAACAGGTGAATGGAAGATCAGTAGAGCAGAGGAAGGAAAATAGGGGGAGGAAGGAAGAAGGAAAAAGCCGGGTGGGGAGAACGGGGATTGGAACCAAATTCCGTGCATGTATGATTTTGTCCAAGAGAATCCAGCTGCTGTGCACAACTACGATGGTCTAATGAAAAATCAGCCTTAGAAAACCTTTCTTCCCCAAATGCTGCATAACAATCCGTGTGCATCTTCTCCTGATATTTTTATCATTTATTTAATGTATTTGGACTTCGTGTTCACGTGAAATGTCAGTCTGACAATTTCCCCAAATACTATCTACTGCAGCAAGTTTGTCAGGCGCTATGTTTTTGGGTTTTGTTTCTTTGTAGTTGAATGCATCACGCTTTCCCTTCAAGGTTCTCATCATCAGTGGCACCTGCTACTCAGCCTCCAGAGCACCTGTATACAGAGACCCAGACACCTAAGGCTCCATTGGAATACCGAAGCCATTCAGTTAGCTGAAATTTGATCTGGTGCATTGTGTGAAATAGTTAGCTTAATTTTTCTGTAAATCATCAGCTTTATGAGTATGATTTATCAAATAATTAATGTTTTGCCATTGATTTTAAGTGTTATCTTAATCACATAAATTCTTACAGCTATTCGGGTGCATTTCTGGGCTTACGTTCTGTTTCATTTATCTTTCCAGTCTCCTTTGTATTGGTTCCACACTTTTAAATTATAATACACTTCAAAGCTTAAAACTTCTTAATTTTTTTCAGCTTTGAGATATTAGCTGGTATTGTATTGTCTTTTAATTTACATTTCTCTGTCTAGTAGTGATTTGGAACGTTTGTTCATGATTGTTGACATATACAGATCTCCTTTATCCATTTTTCTCTTAAAAATTGTGCTTCTTCTGTAACATAAGTATCACCCTTTCTTACCTGCACCTCACATAGCTTTGTTATTATGTGCTGTATCTTTAACTATATACAAGTTTCAAATAAAAAGTATATTTATACTGGGTGCAGTGACACACACCTGTAATCCCTGCTATGTGGGAGGCCGAGGCAGAAGGATCACAAGTTCAAGGTTAACTTTGGTATCTTAGCAAGATCCTGTCTCAAAATAAAAAATAAAAAGGGTTGGGGATGTGGCTCAGTGACACAGTGATCCCAAGTTCAATTCCCATTACAAGAAAGCCATGCACAAATATAGATTTGTTTATATTTACAAGGTCTACAGCTTCTAGGTTTCCTGTCTTAGTTCAATGAGGTGCTACCATTATCTGTACCTATGGTCTCCTATTTTTTTTTTGCTTGATTTATGCTATTTTAAATTTTATATTTCAGAATTTATCTGAATTGAATTTTGTATGTGGTATAAGGTAAAGATCTAACTTGATTTTTCAAATGAGTAACCCATCCTTGCCAACATGTTTATTAAATAAGCTCTTTCTGATGAACGGAAATCCTACTTTTATTGTAGATTAAATTTTTACATATACTAAGTCCTTCTGGAGACTCTTTCCCATTGATCCATTTGTCTCTTCACATGCCAATACTGTACTATGCCATACGTAATGCAGTATTTTGATAAATACTGCATTTATTTGATTATAGTGGCAGAAAGGCATTCTCAAACGTGAGCATTAAAAAACATACCTTTGAGAACTCAAAAAAATTTTTTGAGTTCTTGAAAAAAATTATCTGATACAATTCAGACAACAAAGAGATGAATAAAAAAGAGAAAATAGGAAACAGGGGTCAGGTAATGAAAGGACTCATGGGGAACCTTAAATTCACTGAAATTAAAACATTTGATCAAACACCTTTGAGAAATATGTTGCAAACACTATGTATGTAAATGTAATTATATTACCACTGTGGATAGAACAACAACAAACTCAGTAGCTATTTGGTAATTTGATAGTATGTGTCAAAATTTAAAATGCGTGCAACCTTTAACTCAGCAATTCTGTTTGTAGATGTATGTGCTGTATTTTGTAACAGCAGAAGACTGGAAACAGCACAACCCTTATTGTGGTAAACTAGTTAGATACAGTTGTGTGGGGCTGGGTGCATTGGTGTGGGCCTGCAATCCAGCAACTGGGGAGGCTGAGGCAGGAGGATAGCAAGTTTGAGGCCAGCCTGTCTCAAAATAAAAAATGAAAAGGGATAGGCTATAGCTCAGAGGTAAGAGCACCCCTGGGTCCATTCTCCAGCACCATAAAAATACATGTATTCATGATGTGCCACATAAAGAGAACAGTATGTGTGTGCTTGAAACAATATCTAAGGAAACCGTTTTGGTTTTTATTTCATTTTATTCCTAATACAACTGAACTCTGCAACACAGCAGGAGTTGGGGGGAATGAGGAAAACATCTGAGGAACCGCAGAGAGGGCAGTGACGGTGGAGTGGGGCGAGTGGACTGGTGAGGGTGCACCCGAGCCACCGCAGGAACGGGGTGGGGGGAGGCTGAGGCCAAGGCTGGAGGTGAGGTGTCTGAGGCTCCTGGTCCCAGAGTGCTGTGGCTTCTGCCATGGTCATGCCCTCTTCTACGCCCCATGTGTGCCTGCCATCCAGGTGAGCTCTCTACACTGAGCTGCGTCCCCAGCCCTTCTCGTTTTAGTTTGAGATAGGGTTTCGCTAAGATGCCCCTGCTGGCCTTGGATTCGTCATCCTCTTGCCTCAGCTGCCCTAGTCTCTGGGATTACAGGGGGGCACCTTGGCTCCCAGCTCATTTTAAATAATAAAGCTACTTTCATGGCATTGCTGTGAGGATTCAGCAACACAAAATATGTCCAATATTTGGGACAGTGTGTGTGGCATGTTGCATAGTGGGCGCTGGGGAGGAGCCCTTGAACTTACACTTGATTTACAGAATTTACTGGCAGGGCTCCTGTGAACCCTCTTCTTGTCAATTAAGGACCAAACATTTACTGCACAGGCTGCCTGGTCCTGGGCTGGGCTGGGGAAGCAGAGAAGAGCCCTGGTGCTCTCTGCTGCGCTGATAATCCCTTCTGTATCAGGGCTCCACAAACCACCCTGCTAGTGCTAGTTTGACCGAGTTGACCACCAGGTGCTTTAGCCAAGTGGCGATATCAGAGCTTCGTGGTGCATTTTGTGTTCCTCCTTTCTTTTTCCAAAGTGAGCTTTAGGATCAACTGATATAAAGATGTACAGGTTCATAGTCCCAGAGAGCTTGGGATCCTGTGGAAAGTGCAGCCCTGGGGGACCCGAGAGCAGCCAGCCTGGCTCAGGCTTCCTGGGCCCTTGAAGGTCCGAAGTCCCCCAGCTTGAGGTGCTGCCTGGTCTCCCGTGGTCTTGTCTTAGGGATGTCCTCTCCGTTTCTGAAAGCTGAGTTTCTGACACCCACATCTGGTTGGGATTTCCACAAGGATCTTTGAAACTATTTTTTTCTTAACTAAAATCCACGATTAGATGTCTGCTCTTTTTCGAGCTCCACAGAAGCAGTCACGTTCTCTAGAGCCTATACCAGGTCACTGCTGCCCTAACACAAAGCTGTGACCAGCCGTTCCTATGCTCCTCATTCTTCCAGGGAATTTCGGGGTTTTTTATGGTACAATTTGTTTTATGAAGTTGACAAATTTTGTATAAACGCAGATTCACTGTGGAAATAAAAATATGCAAGTAAAACACCTACTTTTTTTCTGCTTATACCTTCTACTTCCTGTAGTTGACAGTTAATGTATTTCCACATCTTCTTTCATGTACATGGATGTTAATGTGAAATGTGTGTATTTTTTTAACAAATATGAGATTATAGAATATGAAGTATTCCACAATTGGATCTTGTCACTTAATGGGTGTTGGAACTACTTGACCTGGTGTAGTACAGCTTCCAGAGCCCTGTGCCATGGATGGAATGGGACTTACATAAGCAGGCCTTTATTGATATCAGTCAGATGCCCGAGTTTCCCTACACCTTTCTCTCCATTTCAGTCAATGGCAAATGTTCCAGTTGCTCAGGCCAAAACCCTTTTACCCTTTTACTTGTTTTCAGCCCCATTTCCCCCTTCTTTCTTTCTTTTAGAGGGAAGGACAGTGAGAGAGAGAGAGTCAATTTTTACTGATTTTTTCACGTGGCTTTCGTTGCTCTGACACTTAGCTCTGTACACGGGTGCTGGGGTTTGAACCCATGTCCTTGTGCGTGCCAGGTGAGTGTTGTAACCGCTGAGCCACCGCTCCAGCCCCCCATTTTTTCTTTTTAGAACTTGTCCTTTACGCTTATTCATTGGCCTTTTGTTATTTACTTCCTGACGGGTGTGCAGGTTTGGAACAGTTTGAGGACAAGATGGTGACAGTAGGAAGGGCAAGAGGTAAGCTGTGCAGAGGAAGAGATGGGTGACGGTGCGGGGCAGCCTGGCACTGACCCTGGACTTGTGCCTGCAGCAGGAATTCAGGCCTCTGCTCAGAGGCCGCGAGTACCCGCACCTCTGCTCCAGTCTGCACTCTCCCCTGCTCAAGTGTCACCCACAAACCCCCTTCTCCAGTGCCACAGCCACCTATTCCAAGACACTGCCAGCTTTGGCCTCCACCGCCGCTGGGCCCTAGCCTCTGTGGAATCCACCAGAGGGATCTTCTCACAGGGCACAGCTCAGAGCCCTTCAGTGGCTTCCCCTTCCCACTCCCGTGCCCACATCCCACATTGCCCACAGGGCCGTGCCCGCCTCTCTGGCCTCCTGTGTACCACCTGCTCCTCACCAGCCAAGCTTCCCACGTGCTGATCTTGTGTGGGCGCCTGCCCCAGGGCCTTTCCACCAGCAGTCCTCCCGGGAGGACTGCTCTTTCCCCCGCCCTTCACCTCACGCCATCTAGGGCCACCTTGGTGGCTGCACAGACCGTAGCCTGCACTTCCCCTGGGTAACATTCACCATGCTTCTGCTTGATTAAAGTCCGTCCTCCTGGAGCCTCCGCGCCCCTGTCTGGCTTCATCACCTCTGGGTGCACCAGGAGGGCAGCCTAAGCCGAAATCCCTGCCCTGGCTGCAGAAGGCTTGGTTCTGGCAGGAACCGCTGCAGATGAGGCAGAGAGAAGGGAGAAGAGAAGCTGGTGGAGCCTGCAGTCTCTCCTGGCTTGAGAGCCACCCCATGGCCAACCCGTCACCATCCTTACTGCATGTGCAGGTGGTTGATATGTGCACTTGTATGAAGTGAGCAATTAGATTCTAAGAATCTCTTGTTCAGACATCGACTTTGGTGAGGTGAGTGTCTTTCATTCTGGCGCTTGGTGCAGAATCAGGCAATCTCTTTATTGTTCTTGTTAACGCTGCTGGAGTAAAGCCGGACTTAGTCTCAGCTGACTCTTTTCCCCTTCAGTGGCTTCCCTTGGAAAGGTTTTACCACACTGATGCCTCCTGCAATCAAATCATCAAATCAGCCAACTCTGGAGAAATAACAAAAATGAACTGTCCTGTTCTGAGTCTTCATTTCACATTTTCATCTTATAAATTGGATACAGTGGAAGCTAACAAGGATCTGAGGCTTTGTGAAAGTTTTAAGTGATTGAGATAGAATGTGACCTCAGCTATAATTACAGCATTGTTGGATTAAAATATAATTTAAGAATTGAATCTTTATATCTAAAAATGCGAGGGTTTTGTATAACTGCAAGAATGCACAAACAGAAATTCCATTCTGAAGAGGAGAGGAGTGGAAAATAAATGAACGGCTGGCTTTCCCATTCTGTTTAGGATTGCTGGTAGAGGAGGACGGATTTAGCCCTAGGATTCCTTACAACTCAGGTGCAATACACCAAGATCTTGTAACTAGACCTGCCTTTCAGTCTGTGAAGCTGCTCACAGCAGAATTTATAATCAGTTGAGGGTTTGGTGGACTGACAATAACCTCTCTGGTCCCATTTTTATCTCCATGATTGCTTATTTATTATAGGCACATGATATTTATTCTTAATTATATGCTAATCATAATTACTGAGGAAATTGCTGGTTAGCCTGCCTGGCATTAGACAATCAAAAGGTAGCCCCGGATGGAAACAGAAACGTTCCATTAGAAAACAAAAGGAATCAGAATAGAGTGCAGTTTGATATTGTCGTGATTGGGTTCTGACAAATTATTCTTAACAACTTGACTAAAACTGTTCCCTGCAGATATGCAAGACCACGGTGTTCCGACATGTAGACGAGAGTCGTCCGCGCCCGGGAGCCACTGAGCGGGTCCCACGGAGGACAGCGACTACAGGTGCTGCCTAACCCACGGCTGGGCTCGGCTCTTGCTTCCAGCCCCTTCCTTCTCCGGCACTCCCTTCTTTCCCTCTCCAGTCTCTCATGGAACCTTCTGGTGGGAATTTGATCCCATGGGCCGCTTCTTGGGATGTTTACATTTACTTTATCTCTAATTAGGAAATCAGAGGTTTGGGTTCCTGTTTGATTTTGAGCATGACTCTTTTTTTTTTTTTTCAGTGAGGGGCGTAATCCCAGTATCTCTAAAAATAGACCACTTTCCTTCTGGCAGAATGAACTCTGGATCTGGAGTAAACGGTGGAAGGAATAAGAACATTCCTGCCTTGAGAGTTATGGCAGAGGGTGGAGAGAGCTGGGACAGGTTAGGACATATTTTCCTTTTAGGGTCCAGGAAGCTTAAGTGGGCCTTAAAATTGATCGATGATAGGTAACACCCTGAGAAGTGCTCACGGATACCAGGGAAATGCAAAAAGGACATCTAAAATGCAGTGTGGAGACATAATCGGCAGTCACTCTGCATGTAATTCTGAAAGACCCCTCCATATAGTCTAAGAAGAACCTGATTGATGGGGAAATTCACCCAACAGAGTAAAAATTGAGCTTTCTCCCACAGATAACTGAGAAGTTGCTAGAAAGCAATGCTATTGAGACAAATAAAAGCCGATCATCATGTTTAACAAGCTTAGAGGGCTGCCCTTAGTCGAATCAAGGAATTATTTGCAGTATTTGGAAACTGTTTCTCTCCTAGACCTCAGATAACAGGCTTGCAGTTAACGAGGTTCCGTCTAATACTGGGGTAACAGTTTATAAACGTTTATCCTGTGGTCATGTGGGAGTTAGAACTGGCTTGGGGGGAGGTTATTTAGGGGAGGTTTATAGATAAAAGGTTAGTTGCATAAGAAGAACCTGGAAATTTGAAGGAAAGATTACATATATATATACATATATAATCTCCTGACCAAAAGAGAGATGAGAAGAAATTGCATATGTCTACAGAAGGTTCTGAATGGAATATATTCCACTGTGGTGACATTGAGGTGGCCAGAAAGAAGGTACTCTAGGAGCAAAGAAATGTGATGGTGAATTGTACATCAAACATCAAAAAAATATTTTTGGAAATTTTAGAAGCTTAAAGCACCATGTAATATCCTCCTGTGGGCCTAGGGTGTCCTTTTTGGTTTTTTTTTTTTTTAAAGAGAGAGGAACAGTGAGAGACACAGAGAGAGAGAATCAATTTTATTTTTTCCATGTGGCTTTCATTGCTCTGACACTTCGTTGTGTATGAAGGGGTTCAAACCCACGTCCTCACTCATGCCAGGCAAGCACCATAACTGCTGAGCCACCGCTCCACTCCCTAGTGTGGCCATTTTCTAAAGAAAATGCTATGAAGGATAAGGAGTTCATCTTGGAAATGAACCTTGATTTCCAGATTTTCCTTCAGCCCAGGGTCACGTGAAGTGGAGCAGTGCACCAGACCACATCAGAAGCTGGTGCAGAGCCTGTCTCTGCTGCTTGTTTGATGTGTGCTCTTTGGTAGGTGGGCAAAGCACTGCTAGCCAGGCATGAGGCTGAGGAGCAGACAGACGTGAACCCCTGTGCAGGTGCCAAGCAGAGCTCAGCTGAGCTGAACTAAAATGCAGCCCCGACCGCCTGCATCGCATTCTTCTGAGATTCAAAAGTTTCCAAGTAGGTTTAGCATCAGAAGCTCTCTCACCAAGGAGCGGAGGGTGTGGGAAAGTTAGGAGTGCGTAGCCCAGGACCCTGTGTGTAGAGGTCTGGTTTCATGGGTGCTCCTTGTAATTCCTGTTGCGTGAAAAAACACCATTAATTGCTCTTCTAGAGAGTTAGCATTAAATGCGTTTAATTACTTCTCTAAAATCATTTCTTCACGTGGTGACTTCAGTTTCTGGGAACAGTGATCCATTAACTGCTCTGGTCACAGATCTTTTCTAGTGTCCTGTATCACAGCCTCAACCACTTTTCTTTCTCTTTTTGGAGCACTGGGGATCGAGCCCGGCGCCTTATGCATGCTAGGTGAGCATTCTACCACTGAACTTCACTGCCAGCCCATGAACCTTTCCTCCTCATGAGGAAGCATTTTCAGGTCTCGGCTTCTAAAGTGGTAAAAAAGAAAATTTAGCATTTATATTATGATTTATTGAGTCAAAACAAAAAAATCAGCAAACCAAGTAAGAAAAGAATGTTAAACTTATTTATTTAAAAAAAATTTAGCTGACTTAATAAGTACTTTCAAAAATGGTTGTGATTCTGTATGACGGATTTTTTAAAAAAAGTATTGCATGGAACGCACATGGGTTCTTTTGGTTGGCAACAGCAGAGCCAGTCTGTTGAGCCAGCTAATGTCTTTCCCTCTGATCTCTGTTTTTTATATGCTGGTATATATCTTTCCTACTGTGACAAGTTTTTGAATTCTTATGTCACCTCGATCCATCCCATGTGAATTTGGGTGTAAAAATTTGTTTATGCACCTCAATCTGTTCAAATTCGTGTGAAAACCTGGTTCCTTCTCCCCTCCATGCGAACAGGTTCACGCTGTCTTTTAATTATGAGATATGTCTTTACTGCTTAGTATATGCATTTTGAATGTAAAGAAAAAGTCATTAATCTTCCAAAGCCCCAGTCATGCTGAATGCACACACCTGTCTGTGGTCGGACGGAAAGGCTTCCTGGTTTCCAGGTGAACTGGGATGTTAGTCCGTTCTCGGTGAGGACAAGGAATGTTGTAAAGTCGGCATTTTCACATAATAACCGGTGGGTTATGTGAAATGCTCTCACGATCATAACTTCACAGTAAAATGAGAGTAAAATGGGCAAACCATAATTTTCATGTAACATTTGGTTTTTGAAACAAGATGGGAAGAGCCAGGTTTAAGAAAAGCAAGCGGAATTGTCCTTCATTGTTTTACCCAAATCATTAAGAACAGCATGTGCTCAGTTTTGAGCGTTTATTTTAGATCGCCTTTGTTTTTCCTCCTCCTAGCACCCTCCGGAGGACTCTGACAATCACCTCTGCGTATTCCAGGTGACAACACTCGCATCTTTTTTTTTTTTTTTTAATTTTGTCTTACTGACATGGTTTTGAGCCTCACTTTTTCTTTTTGGCAATTGACTGCACCCTTAAAGACCTCCCAGGTACTAAGAGTGTACATGTCACGCTGCACTTACCAGGGGAGAAGCCGTGATTATTTTTAGAAAAAGAAAGAGTAAAAGATGAAAAGATAACATGAAATTGACAAGAGCACATAAATGGAGCGAGCAGAAATAACCACGAAAGGAAAAATGGAAGGAAAAAAGAAAGAATGAAAAAGCACCCAGGTTCCAGGGAATTATTTAGAGACACAATAGACAATATAATTCAGTAAAAAAGGAAAACAGAAAGGAAGATCATGAAGAAAATTGGGGGGGAAATAGCAAGAAGGTGTATTTCAGGCAAAACAGGAATTAAAAAAATAAATTAAAAAACATAAAAAAACCCTAAAGGCATTAAAACAAGATTTACTTTAAAATTCAAGAAAAGAGTGGAAATGTTCACAATACCTGAAGGATAAGTGAACTGAAAAAATATATAAGGAAAGCCCCACAAAAGCAAAAATATTGAAACCAGTTCTACGGCTTATTATACCTCTGTTCAGATTGTTTCTATGTTTGAAAGATGGCTGTAATCAGATGAGCAATTACAATGTTTCTGACATATCTTTTAGACCCATGGAGTGTACGTGTCTAACCTAGTGCCCTTGGAATGGGAAAGGAAACCATTAAAGACATCATCGAGAGGCAGAGGCCCAGTCCCGAGAATGGACCTGAAGGAAACTTTCTTATTACAGCCACGCCAGCTGTCCTGACGCCTTCCGAGGGCGTAGTTGCGATTAAACAGCACCCTGCTGCGGGGCAGGAGTTACAGCCAATAACTACGTATTGACGTTTATACGGTTGAGAAGCTCTGGCCTGTGCTCGGGTAACCCAGGCCCAGCGATGGCCAAGTGAGGGCTGATATGGCGTGGCAGGAAAAAATAGCAGAGTTGATGAAACACAGTTAGATGTTAATATGAAACAATAAAGTTAAGTATCTCCTAGAATGCTGTTCTGACAATTTGTTTTCCTCATTGAATAAGTGAATGCAACTTATGGAAAAATAGCCCTTCGTATTATTTCCCCAAAGTTAGGACCCATGAATAATTAGTCTTCGCTTAGCTCTTATTAAGGCTTCACTCGCATTGTAAATCAGCTGAAAGTGAGGAGCTATAGGAGAAAGCCATTAGCTTTTGAGAATGCTCCTTTTGTGCATTTTAAACTCCAGGTCACAGGGTTTTTGTATCATTGCAACGTATTAGATGATGCGGTTGGATTTACTCAAACCTTCGCTTAAACACTTTCACCCTACCAATGTTCCAGACTGTAAAAAGTTGCATACTTACAGTTCTGTTAAGTGTTCCTCCAAATAAGGCACTTCTCTTCCTCTTTGATTTTGTGTTAATAAAGGTACTAATGGATGCTTTCATTGATGGGCCCCCTACTTAAGGAAAATGAAAACTAAAAACGATCCTGGTTCTTTAAAAGTTTATCCCTGTGGCACCATCATGTAAGCATACATATGGGACAGTAGAAATGGAAGACGACACATTAAATGACATTATTATAAAATGCAATACTCTTGAAATGATCCCTTATTAAATTAGGCTCTATGATCTGAGATGAATTTCCCCGATCCCTAATCCATCACTGGAGAAATATTAAAAGATAGGTCTCAACTGGTATTAGAATCGCACTCAGTCTCTACTTTCATTATTTTGAATTAGGGTGCTACCGGGGGAAAGCCTCTTAATGAGAATTAGAGTGATTCACTGGCCTTCTTTTGGATTTTGACAAGTAAAATATTAACTCTTCAGTCACAGCTGTCTGAATTAAAATACTTGGCAGCCGCAGATGCACAAATTAAATTGGCCTTTATGTTTCCATATTGCTGACCTCCTTAGAGGCAAAACATCAAACCCAACAATAACAAAAAAGTCACAGTGTGTCATTTCTTGGAAGAAAATGTATTTATTGAAGTTTTATATTTGTTTCAGCTTGAACATATAATTGAACAACTCTAGGACATTTTGAAGTGGAGTTTTGTTGTAATTAT
>PVKS010045337.1:0-13851 GCA_004027875.1 Aplodontia rufa
TAAATTTTAAGGACCAGTTCGATATAGGCTAAGCACCTCCTGTCCAATAACTGGTCTGTTTTTGATAGCCAGGCACTATTTCACAGTCAGCCAAGCTTTGACAGAGGCTCCCAGCTTTTTGTGAACAGTTCCCAGTGGCACATAATGAGTACCCCTTTACCCTGGATGCCAACGTCAGTTGTTCTCCAAGTCAAGGTCAGACCTTTAGTTCTTAGGAGAAAATAAATAGGATGTGATAGCATCAGAAGAGAAGGGAGAAATGTTATATTATTTTCTTAAACCCAAGGCAGGATTAACATTTTCTTTAGGTATACTAAAAGACATTGGTTGGGTGCAGTGGCGCATGCCTACAATCTCAGCAGCTCAGGATGCTTAGGCAGGAGGATCAGAAGTTTAGAGCCAGCCTTAGCAACTTAGTGAGGCCCTAAGCAACTAAGTGGGATCCTGCTTCCAAATAAAAACATAAATAAATGAAAATGACCAGGGATGTGGCTCAGTGGTTAAGTGCCCCTGAGTTAAAGCAGAAGAACCCCCCAAAAAAAATTTGGGGTTGTATGTGAGCTTTCAACTAGTGTTCTCTAAGAAGAAGAATTCAAGACCCATCAATATAGTATTTCATTAGCATAACTAATACTTATAAATTAAAACCATAGAATGCAAATTTGTCTGACATCCTATAACATGACTCGCACACACAAAGGCATGGTTTAAAGTAACTCCAAAGTCTTTGTATTAACCTTGATCTTTTGTACTCATCAAGAAATGAAGTCTCTTTGAGGGGATGTGATGGAGTTAAAAACCAGCGAGCACTCAACCTAACTTAGCACTAGATACGCATCCTCGTTTACAGTTCCTCCATCCCATGAGACTCTACAGGGAAAAGTTCAAAACAACAAGAATAAAAAAAGAAAACTTCCAGCAGGGAAAGTGCACACCTTCTCTGCCCTATTTCTCCCATGGTAAGGGAAATGTTTAGTCCTGAGAGGCCTGAGACAGAGCTGGGAGCTCCCAGTCTTCCGTGCTCCTGCAGCTGGAGGGGGAGGGCGCGTTTCAGCAGTTAGAGGTGGGCTGCGCCTTCCTTCTCTCAAAGCCCCCTGCAATGCAAGCTCTGGATTCTGGACAGGACCTCTGGGAGGGACAGCAGCCTGAAGGGTGTCCTAGATTGACTTCCAGGGGCCACTGTCATTGTTATGGTAAATTTTCTACCTAAGTGCCGGGAACATACTTGTGTGCGTGCCGGTGATTTTTAGCCTTTGCTGCAGGGCAATTACAGCTAATTGTACATTCTCAAGTTGTCTATCTGCTAAAAGAACATGCGAAGCTAGGTAGAGAATGCAGTGGATGTTGAAGGCAAAGAAAGCCTTATTTAGATCTAAATCCCATCCATGACAAGTGCGCAGCCTGAAGTGTTTCCAACTTTCCAGGTCAGTGTTACTGGTGTGAGAGCCTTCCACCTGCTGGAGCCCAGAGGGTGGCCCTTGGGGGCAAGCAAGCATCCCCGCGATGAGTCGCCATCCTCCTTCTTTCCTAGGCTCTTACAATTCATTCTTCATGTTGGGTGAAAGGAGCTGCCAGGGTTATCCCTCACTCTGTTCACAACTGAAGAAGGGCTCCTTCAGTCCGGCTGTGGAAACGCAGTGTGTTGGGAATGCATGAAGCATCAGAATGCAGTTGCACTGCGTGGCGATGCCAGATGTTTGGAAATCGTCCTGCATTTATGAGAAGGCCTGCAGAGCCCTGTGGAAGACGTGAGGGTTCGATGTGGCCACCGGCGTAAAAGCACCCATGTGGGTTGAGGCTTGGGAAAGGAGTAGCTGGGTGGCTCAGAATTTCGGAGCATAGAATATGAGATTGTACTGAGGTGACCATCTTTCCTAGGGAGCAGCACGGCCAGCATACTCTCCACAGGGTGACAGCTGTAGAAATAACCCCAGCCGCCAGGAGTGATCCTTGCAGCGAGATTCAAGTCTCGGGTCTCCACCTAGTCACACACAAAAATTTGTCTTAGGAAACTTATTTGTGTTTGTGTATAATCTACCCTGGAGACTTCATTTCCCTATAGACATAGAAGAGTCAGCCTTACAATAAAATACTTCTAGGTTTTAGTTTAATTCTTTTTTTTTAAAACAGAGACACACTCTCTTGCATTCAACTTGCCTGAAAGAAGGGATATAGATTAATGATTATCAAGGAAGAAAACTTGGCTTTCCCGGGAGTTTTGTCTGTTGAATGGAGAAGAACCTGACTCATCTAGTCCTTAGGAGATCCATTCCCCACAGTATGCTGTTCTTTGGGTATTTTAAGATGACTGTGTGTCTGTGCACAAGCCCATGTTTAATGGCTGCGATGGACAGTATTATGCGCTATTTTTTTCAGTGTAAAGGTACTCAGAGCTATGCCATAAGTGACAAACCACCGAGTTTGAACCATTGGCTTTCTTCTGGGCTACAAGAGAAATTCATTTTCCTTAAGGAGCAGATCTGTCATAAATCCCCCTTTACCTTCTTTGATGCACATATATGTGGAACTGAGTTTCCCTATTTCTTTAGCTAAATGTCCTAGTCTGCACCTGTAATTTCGCAGTGAAGGTCAACTCCAGCTACAGTTTGCAATCTATGAAATGACAGTGAAGTATCCCAATGTCACTCTGCCCTTGAAACTGGCACAGGAATAGACTATGCAACTCTGCATCTTTGGGGTATCACAGGCACTGGGAAGAAATGGTGTTTGCATTTGCCTGGTGGATGGACCATTTTGATACAGTCTGTAGTCCATGCGTTCACTGCAAGACGCAGCCCATACCCCGCCATTTCAAAAGCATCCTTTCATGAGCGATTCACTGACCGGTGGGTTCCTGCATGGGCAGATTTGTAATACTCTCAGCAGCAACCTCACAAACCTAGTCCTGGGGGAGGTCCCAAGAGCTTGTTGGTGACTTGGTTTGTTATTCCATGCCATTTTTAGGAGGAAACAATTCTGGTCACATTACCATTATTTTCTTTTATGCCTCTTTGGGAAATTGGTGGTTTTTTCCCAGACTGTGGATGTGGTGGATTTTGTAAAGGGTATTGCTTTCCTCTTACAACTTTCTTTTAGAAAACTAAAAGATAATTCAAACAGCCTATCATGAGTGAGAGGAGTGAAATGGGTCACGTCTTTGGGGAATCTGCTTTATCCCCGGCTCTCCTCCCAGTTCTTGTTTCCCATTATCTCTACTTTCCCTTTCATGGGGGGATTATTTTGTGACTGTCTCTCTTGAGTTTTGCAAACTGTCTCACATCCTGGTAAGTGGGAGAAAGCCCATGGATAGATATATCAACCCAGCGGATAACGAACCATTAGGACAGTGCCATGCTGAAGTTGGAAGTTGCCCCGTGGGTCATTCCTTTCCCTGAACTGTGTTGCACCGAATTTCATGGTTAAACAAGATGAGGCCACAGGACATCTGTATTCAGACCAAGGGGCTTTCTTTCAGCTGGGAAGCAACAATTTTGGAACCATAGTGTGGTTGGAAAGAACCAATGAGATTGTTTCATAAATTGGGTGGGTATAAAGATCGTAACTGGGCAGTTAAAGAAGTGTGTACAGCTTAAATTAGCAGCACAGGGACACAGAAGAAAGTGTTGTGATGGGAAATGCACTGAGTGGAACAGAGGCGAACAGCTTTTGTTGGTGTGGGCCATTGAAGATGAAGGGGTTGGCCCTGTCTTCACAGAGCCCTGTTATAAATAGCAGAGGTCAAACAATAGTGTTTAAAACTACACAATATAGAAAGGACTTCTCTCCGCTGGGTCTTTTCAGAGCAAAGCTACCAATGTGAGCAAGTTCATTTTCCATTTGTGTGCGGGAAGAACTGACTTAAGTGTGCACTTTGTAAAGGATGTCTTTCTTTTCTCTCTCTTTCTCTCCGTCTCTCTTTTTCCTCTGCTATTATTAGTAGTGAATGTTTATGTTGATTCTCTTGGTCTTTCTGAGGTTCCGGGAGTCCAAGTTGAAAATCTTGAAGTGCAGAGGGATAAATATTGATGGAATGGGTTTCTAACTTCTTTAAGCACAATGGAAATGCCACTCAGGGACAGAGTGGGAAAGGGGTGCTGTTTTCACTATGCCAATTGCGCAGTTCCTGCTATGTGTATATCTATTCACGTTTGAAGAGAGGGCGGGAAAGATGCTAAGTTTAAGTAGGAGAAATCTGCTGGTGGTTTGAAAAACAGGATCCTGTGACCTTGAGCTATTAAAGAACAGGCATTTTAATTCGTTCCAGTGACCCGTGCTGTAGCAACATCTACCCAGGGGCACTGCTTAGAGGAAGGACTGTGAGAGGCGCTGGAGCCAGGGCAATGCGAGCAGAGATGGTCTGCAGAGTTGAGCAGGCTCCTTTGCAGACTTGTGCCTGGATGGAGCTGCTGAATCTTCCCAGGGCTGCAGCTCGCCTTCCTTCCGCTCGCTGATGAAGGTGCAGCTGTTGATGCTACACGTCTCATGGTTCTCACAGCCGGGTGGTTGAACTTGGTCTGCGGTGTGGATGAATGAGCAGCGTTTCCCAAGAGAAGCTCCACAATGGAGCTGGGGACATCCATGCCTGGGCCTTGGGAGCGTGCACTCAGCCACTCTTCCTCGGGGAGGGAGGCGAGGTGGCGAAGGTTGCCTTATTCCATGCAGCGGTCTGCACGTTCTCCTTTTTTGAATGGGAAAATAAAGGCTGCACTAAGGATAACCCTCCCCTCCTCCTAAATCTTTCCACAAAAGATGCTCATGAAGGCTGCCATTCTGAGCACTAAACACTTCTTTAACTTGGCTTTATCTGCTTCACTGAGCACAGTGTACCGAGTCGGGAATTCACATTACGGCCGCGGGCAGCCTTGTCTATTCTCTCGGGCTCTTTGGGCACAGAAATAATCCCTTCCAAGAATCCTTTGAGAGGGCGACTGAGCTATGCAGCCCAATCAACTGTGAATCTTAGCCATCTCCAAAGAATTGCCCGAACCAGCATGGAAAACTCCGGCACCAGGAAGCCTTGTTGCTCAGGCTCTTTAAAGACGGATAGCGGCTCCAAGGCCCAGGGCAAATTCACCCCAAATGCAATTCTTTGCTGTCCTTTAAGGCTTGCAGAATGCCGGCCTCTCCTGTGCATCCTGCGTCTGCTGCAAAATTTCATTCCTCTGTCCTTTTGAGAAAGAAAAGGAAGGAACCTGCTCACAACTTCTGTCCAGTCGGTGGAGGAGGGCATTACAGGTGAAAGCCAACTCCACGAATTCAGTTTTCTGCATTCTAAACTCGTTTCTGCTCAGTCGATCCTAGTGTGGTGTTTGTAAGGAGAAATAGAGTGGCTGGGAGAGAGCTGTCCCCATGGCTTCGTGGGTGCTGTGTAGGAATCCCGGTGCTCAGTCTCGTGTGAGTTAGCATCAGATGAGGCCCTTGTGCTCCTTCTTTGGCTGCTGCAGGAAGCTGTCAGTCATGCACTTGTAGCTGCGCAAACCACACCTTCAGATGCTTTAGAAACGGTCGGAGCTTCTCTTTCCCAGTCACCGTGTCCTAGCTGACTTTCAGAATGCAGAGGAAGAGCTGTGCTTTTGGCCCATGGAATGCCTTCCTCGCTTGCCTTCTTCACGATATTTTTCCATCTATAGCACAAAAACCATTGCTTCTGAGTTCACCTCCTTAGGCTTTACTTGTGTCTTCAGATCCTGCATAAATCCTTGAGCTGCTCAGTTTTCTGCTATGGGAACAAAACAGCTGAGACAATGAAGTTATATGGAGAAGAGAAGCATGTTGGCTCATGGTTTCACGGGTGTCCGGCCCTGGCTGCTTGGGCCTGTGGCAGCCTAGTGCATTGTGGCAGGAGCCCATCCTGGGGGAGCTGTTTATGTCATGATTATTGGGAAGGCGGAGGGAGGGAGGAGCCAGGGTCTCCATATGCCCTTGAGGCCACACCCCCTTAGGCCCCTCCTCTTAAAGGTTCCACTACCTCCCCATTGCACCACAGGCTGGGGACCAAGTCTTTAACACATGGACCTGTGGGGGACAAGCTAATACCCACAATCCCACTTTACCTCTGATGCCACTCAAGCACTTATTGTCCCTGAAATGTGCTAGTACCATGGCCTCTATTTTCCCTCTCCTTTCACCCTTTGTGGATCCCATCAAGTTTGACAGCAGTGCTCCTCACAATTTGCAAGTCTAACAATCCCCCAGTGCTTGTTGAAATGCAGGTGCGCCTCTCTGTGTGACTGTCCTGGAGGGACTTGTAGCTGGAGCCTGAGATGCATGAACCTCTTGCATGCTGGTGCTGTGGTTCCGGGTCAACTATCTTCCCTCTTCCTGTTCCCATCACTGCTGCATCTGTTGCTCTGTTCGCATGCACGTATACACCTGTGTGTGCTTATGCATATTATTTCCCTGTGAAATTCTCCTGTTGTCCAAAGGCCAGATCAATATTCTCCCCTTCTGTACATCTTTCCCTGCTCTGTATATTCTGTTCATCCTAAAATAGATTATTGCATCGCTCCTGTGTGCTAGCATTTTGTTTCTCTCTTCTCTTTTTCTTTTTCTGTTGTTCGTATTTGGTGGACCCTGAGGTTTTGAGGCACGGTGTCTAATTACCCCCATTCTTCCTGTGATTACTTTCCATTTTCTGAGGTCTAATTGCAAGCCCCCCACCATGTGCCTGACCCATTGCTTGTGGAGGTTCAGTTGAGTGAGGGAGTGGGACCAAAACAATGGCTTCCATGTAGATTTAATCATCTAAATCAGAACACTTGAGTCCTGTTTTCTCAGCACTCTATGGTTGGTGTAATTCTTCATTTCCCTATCTGACATTAGTAGCAACTTGCCCTTTTTGTTACTTCCAGATTCCTCCCCCAAAGTGTTAACGGCAGTTATGGTTCTATCTTCACTAATGATGCTAATGTCTTGTGTTTGCTTAGGGTTTAGAGTTTGCAATGAGTTTTCCCACAACATAATACCATTTTCTTTCTGAGCATCACTCTGAGATGAGAAAGTCAGTTTTTCATGACTATACACAAACACTGTAGGCAATCACCTTTTAAAGAGAAAGGGTTTATTTTAACTTCCTTTGTGCAAGACTTACGAAGTAATGTAATGCAGGGATGGTAGAATGGATGATAGTATTATGGATAACTTTGAAAGAGAAATCCCACCTGAGTCTGAAAGACAGGAACGAACTGCATATATTAGTTTTAAAAGGAGAAATTTGAGTTAAAGCATGGGTCCCCATTCTGTTAGTAGTGCTGCCATGAACAAAAGAAGCTGAAAGGGGAAGTGTGTGTTTTGAGAGGTGGGACAGTCTCCCAGATGTAGCTACGTTCTCTTGATGTGTGTACAGAAACCTGCATCTTCTCATTTTATTAATTGGTATGGATATTGATTTTCCTTGCCCTCTGTGTAGAAGAACCAAACTCCCACTGAGATCAAAGCCCCATACTAAGGGACCAAGACTAGACCCTAAATCCTGCCTTTCAACACATAATCTCACTGCTAAATGGAAGAGGAAAGACAAGTGACTGAGATATAGCCCAGGAGAAGAAGCAGGAAGCTTCAGGATACCATGGGAGGCAGATTGATACCATAGGTACCTCTGATAGAAGAAAGGTGTCCAAAGGTAACACCAAACCTAATATTAAAGAAGATATGCTTTAGAAAGGATAGGCATGATTCTCATGCCTGTGTTTGACTGGGTGTCAAAGATGTGATTTGATCCTGAAATAGTGAGACAATCAGTAATGTTACCTGGGACTCAAAGGAGAAATCCAGCAGATGACAGAAAGACAGACAGACAGCTAGGATAAATGGATGAATATGTGAATAAATGGATGGATGCATGGATGAATTAATGGATGGACCAATGGATAGAAAAGATAAGATAGGAGACATGGATGATTGGATGGATGGGTGGATGGATGGATAGACTGAATGGATGGATGGAAACGTAAATGACAGATAGGTAGATGATAGAAAGATGGAATAGATCAAATCCATCGTCAAGACTACCTGATGGTCTAAGAAAGCTCCTGGATCTTCTATCATCAGTGTACATTCTAAGCAGCAGAGAATCCTCTTTCTCATGTGGGGGAGGGGAATACCTTTACAAATGGAAATTTCTGACTTCTTTAGTAGAGAAAAATTTATTCTCTGATTCTAGGCAATAAGGCGTAGTACAGAGCGTGCTCCCTATATGTACCAGTTCTGAGTTGCTTTCAGTTCTACACAATCCTCATGCAAAAGGGGAATGTTTTTCGGTTGCATATTCTGGCACCCTTCACTAGGCAGGCTGGAGCATCAATAGCCTCATCGCACATTGTGCCATTTGTTAGTGCTTGTCGGAGTTTGATCTTTAATATCCCCCAAAGGCCAGTGTTACAGGTTTGGTCCCCAGCTGGCTGCTATTGGGAGATGGTGGAACCTTTAAGAGGTGGAGTCTAAAGGGACCAAGTTATGTCATTGTGACCGTGACTTTAAAGGACATTGTGGTATCCCTATCTCTTCTTCTGTGTGTTTGTTACAACCCATGAAGTGAGTGGTCTTTTTATTCATTCATTTTTCTTGAAAGAATCAATTTTATTTAGGTTTTATTTTTTAATTTTTTATTAGGGAGTTGAGTTATAGTACAATCATAAATTCATCTAAAGTAACAGAATTGTCACTACATTGCCCACAGCCCAGTCTCTTAATTCTTCTAATTTTTGCCCCTACAAACAATATAAATGCTTAGGTTGTGAATTTTCCAGAATGAAGTGATTATGTGCATATTATTTGATTCTTCAGGGGGGTGGGTAAAGAAGTGAGTGGTCTTGTACCACCACAGGTCCCACCCTGAGCCTTTGTCAGAATCACAGGGCATGCAATAAAGCGAACACCTGGTTGGAGTTGGGTAACTAAGGCAGATTTTGACTCCCATGAGAGGGAGTAGAAAGGTTTTGGAGGGGGTGGTTCTGAAGCACACATGGGCAAAGGAAATCTGCATGTTTTTATACCCAGTCTGATGTAATCCTGCCTTCACTCCAATTGGAGGTGCTCAGAAGTACACTCTACTTGATTGGCTAATACTGAATAAAGGTAGGTGGGCTACAGGAAGTGGGTGGGGCTTACAGGTGTAAGAAGACACAGGTTGGGGAATTTTAAACATGGCTTCCCCCTTGCATCATGACTCCCTGACTTAAGATGGCTTCACTTTGTATGGGAACCTTAAGGCTGTATTTTGAAAATGGACCATCAGACTTCCTATTTCTCACAAATTCTCCCTTTTACTTTTTATACCTTTGTTACTATTTTTATTATATCCTTTGATATTGCTATCTATCCTGGACACATTAACTTTGTGAGGTGAAAATGAGCCGTGGTAATAAGTTCTCCCCTATTTAGCAGTTAGGATAGCAATGCTGGTGGTCAGGAATACTTGGTAATATCATTTTCATTTCAGTTGAATCCTCACTGTATTCCAGATCTTGTTTAAAATCAGGTCTTCAGGCTGGAAGAGGTGAATTGCAAATTCTAGAAGGGGGAGCCTCAGTAGCAGTTCACTTTAACCTTACCAAAATAAGAAGGGTACAGATAGGTCTCAAATTAATTTAGAATACATTTATGTGTGAGGCACTCCTGTCTAGGAAACTTTTTTTTAATATCTTCAGCCTTAATTCCCTCTGATAGGGCTAACACAAGAACTATTGTCTTTTGTAAAATTCTATTTTTTTTTATTCGTTCAACATAGTCTTACATATTGGAGGGAATTGTTGTTACGTATTCATTTATATATGGATATTGAGAAAGTAAGTTAGGGCTGATCCTATTCGAGGGTCTCCCCTCATTGACCACTCCCTGCTCCCATGTCTCCCCTACTCTACCCCCATATTATAGCTAGAACAAAACCTATACATGTGTATTAGTTTTTGAATTTTCTGATCCTCTTTGCCTGCCTATGAGTAGTTGGGCTTCTCATGGAGTTACATTGATAACCCCCTAATCCCTCCCTCCAGCTGCATTCATAACCTCCCCAATCCTTCACTCCTCTCTCTGCCCCCTCCCTTCTCCCACCAGCATCATAATTATAGAACCGTAGTCTTTTAAAGTATGGCTATACTTTGGTTATGACTCTCCTGCCAGGTGTTTAAGACCTCGTTGGTCCAAATTGACCTTGTCCCAATCTATTATTAAAGAATCATCCCAGATTCTTCAGTGGGTCACCCCTGGGAACTCACGAGAAGCTCTTTATATCCTCTACTGTCTTCTAAGGGTGCCATCTGCAGGATGGGTCAGGGTCTTGCTGACCATATGTGGCTTCACTTGGAAGCATCAGGGACATCTCCCTGACCAATGACCTTCCTCCTTTAGCATCATGTACATCAGGTGGCTTTCTGTTCTCTCAGGTCATTTGATCCCCCTGACCAGGAGTTTATGTCCCCCAGAGTTGTAAAGCCTGTAGAGAAGTCCCATTGTCCCCTGAGTTTTAGCTGACCAGGGCAAGGCCCAAAATATTGACCATTTTCCTTAACCCTTTAACCTCCTTACTTTGCTCTCTTGATTTTGGTATTAAACATCCAGCAGGCCATTTTCATCAGTCTTGTAGTAGGAGTACCGGGCTTCAGCTCTAATGTCTATAATTTTACAATTACTTACATCTTTTATTTAGTTGGGATCAGTATTAGTATTGGAAATCAGTCTTACATCCTGTGATGGCTTGTTATCTCAAATTAACTCAGATTGTTATAGAATTTATACTTCTGCAAAGCATTCAGATAACAGTTAAAATGTTTTACAAGAAAAAATACAAAATGCAAAATAAGAACCAAAGATGCTTAGCTTGCATGATAGTGATGAACCAAGAAAAGTAAGTTTATAATCCCAAACCTTTAACCTGAATCCAAAGCTAAGACAGCTTTTAATCCTCTCCCTGAGCAGAAGGTAGCAAAATGCCTTCGTGTTTCACGTTGCCAATCCTTAATCAAATTAGATTCTCCACATTGTCCTTCAAAAATACCTTGACATTTTCATCCTAGTGCAAAGAGAAACACAAAATGATGCATATCATTGAAGACAGCTTATTTTCATCCAATTGTAAAATATTAAATGACTTAAATAAATCTCCCCAAAATGTGTTGCCTCCATAATTCTGAAAGAGAGTACCATTGCAGAGAACTTTAGTTTGGAAACACCAGCTTGGTAAAGAGTTTCCCTAAGCTTTACATTTAAAGAGATTTGTATTCATAGAGCACATGAATTTATCTAATATAAAAAGTCAGTGATACCATCACACTTATATTAATATTCTGATATTAATTAAGTTTATCTCTTGAAGACAAATTCAGAATCCATAATGTGGGGTAATTACAGTTATAGATCTAATACTGACAAAAATCAAAGGATAGCTTTAAATTTGTTTACTTAGATGACCAAAAGTAGACTTATCTGGCATAAATATGTCTTATTCATATAACAATGAAATATTTATTTAGTTAAAGCAAACAGATACAAATCAGTCCTTAAAATGGCAATGTGGCCCTCCCATATAGGTACAAGCTTTAATTTCTTTAAAATTTTGTCTCCATAAATAAGTAAACCTATCATCCAGAATTATTTTATTTTGATAAATAACAGATCAATGTCCTAAGAAACCCTTGTTTCAGCAGTACATTAATATTTGAGCTTAGGAGGAACCTTAAACTTTAACTAATTGTGCCAATTAATTACACAGACTTTTAGATTGACCTTCCCCAATCCTTCTGCAACTTAAGACATTCCATAGTTTGCCTACTTCAGCATTAAAAATGCCTTTTCATCTGGAAACATTTCTTTCATTCTGATTTTGAAACCAAAGTATTTCCATACCCCTAACTTTCTTATATCTCTCCTTTTTTTGACCCTTTCTTTAAGTCTACATTTTGAAACAATCCTCATAAAATTTCTGAATTTTTAAAATTGCTCCTCTTCATAAGATCAAATACTTTATGCTATTTACAGTACTGTAATTGAAACACAGCGGAAACCTTTTTCCCTCTTTGCATGTAGAATCATACTTGTGAGAATTCAATCAGGCTTTTTTATTTACTAATTTATAAGAGCACATTTAATAAATCTTTATAGCATTCAAGCAAAGATTTGTTGAATTTATATTAGCTTTTCATGTTTTAGCATTTTAACTTTGTAAATTAGATGTCTCCTCTAACAAGCACATTTATGAAAATCAATCCCATTTATGTTAAATCTAATTTAATCACTTTTAAAAGTTAACTTTGTAAAACCAACACATCAGATGAGTGATGTCCAACAGCACAAGCCATTTCTCCCCTGCTGAAGAAAAATCCTAGAGCAATGAATGCTATACTTTAAACGTTTATAGGACCCAGCATTCTATTGATTGGTCACCTAGAAAAACATGTGTGCTGGTAATCTTAAACACATCATTACTCTTATCTGCTCATGTAATTTAAGTTGAACCTTTAAGTCATGTGTGCTATGTCATTTAGTTTCATTCTCCCCCTTTTAAAAAAAATTCACGAGTGTTCATTTCTAAGCCAGTTTGGTATCATATTGAGTCAACATATAACACACATATACACAAACATATACGACAGGTGTGTGCACAAATAACCAACAGGAAATAGATTTTAGAGCCTTCAGTAACTGACCTCTGAGTAAAGACAGCAGGAAGGGAAGAGGCCAAAAAGAACTTCTATAGTTAGCAAAAACAAGACCGATTGAAGAAAAATATGATCAAAGGTGAATTTCACCATGAAAACCCGGAGCTCAAAAACATGCAGAAATTCAAAAAAGTGAAAATGCTGTGTTTCCGTTTTCCCTCCAAATGCTCATCTGGAGAAAGGAGGGATGCTGCAGGAATCAGGGCATTCCCCAATGTTCCTGGGTGTGCCACCCATTTTTACAGATTTAATCCAGCATTTTAGGCCCATACCTGTATTGCCCCAAGACAGAAGATAGATCAGTTTCCTCCAGTGACCTAGCATGAGGGAGGAATTTAGCAGACTTGCAGCCTACAAGAGTGAACAGTCTTTTAGTTTCTGTTGGCTTGAATTTAAAACTGCCTTTTTCCCCCTTTCTTAGGATTAACTTTCCAAAATTTTAACATAGCCCAAAGGGCTATCTTAGGATAGCCTTTCCTCCTCCCGCCCCCATTTGGATCATGTTTCTCTTTTATTTCCCATCTCATTTTCTCCTAGGTATGACTCTGGGTTTTTAGTCCAAGAAAAATAACCTAGTTATTTTCCTCTGTTGCAGGATTGTTGGCAACCTCTAATTACCCAAAGCCACTGTTCCTGTTTCTGGCCGTAGTCTCCCAGGTTATTGGCACTGTGAATTTGGAGTTTGTGTGCTCCCCCCATGTCGCAGACACATCTCGGACCCACTCAAATCAAACCCTACGGGATGCTTCAGCCACCAAGACAATACATCTTTTTCCTCCCTTGAGGTTTTTAAGAAAAAGATTTTCCTACTGTTGGCTTATGTGTGCAATTGTTTGATATCTGAGGTCCTGGCTTGGACATCTCCCTGCTAGCTCATCCACCTTTGACCTCAAGTCCCATTGGCCTTGGGAGTCACTGCTGCTCCCCACTCCCAAGACCACCATAATGAGACAGTGGGATGTGTCTGTTCTTGGCAGAGGGACCCTCACAACCCCCACCCCCACCAGTGGACTTACAGAGTCTCAGGCTGGGTGCCAAATTGTCAGAATTAAAATGAAATTGTTAAATTGTCAGAATTATCAGGCAAACAATTAAACAAACCCATGGTCAGAAGTGGGTGAGCAAGGCAGGTTTTACTTACACCCATGAGAGGGTAGGCTTTCAAGGGGGCTATTCTGAAGCACACAGGTGCAAAGGA
>PVKS010045338.1:0-13851 GCA_004027875.1 Aplodontia rufa
CTCTTACCTGCCTGAGGAGGTAGAGCAGTGATTTGCATATTTATTAAATATCTCTTAGCAGGATACACAAGCCGCATCGCTGGCAGACAGGACCCTGCATCCGGCACCGCATCGCTGCCTGTTAAATAGCTGTTCCAGGGCTCAGGGGGCCAGGATGGGTGTGAGGAGGTGCAGCGGGCAGGGACTTCCCAGGGCAAGAGGCCCTGAGGTCACGGCATGCTGCTGTCTCACACTTGTCTGGCAGTGGGGGGCTTCTGTTTGTGGCCCAGGCAGGAAGGACTCTGAGGGCCCCCTGGAAGTCAGCCCCTCCCTCAGAAAATTTCCAGAGAAGGCGATGTGGCAGCAAAGTCATTTCAGGTTTCTCCCTCTCAGTTTATCTGGAAGTTCGTCCTGATGTCTGAACAGAAGTGTTCTTGCTTTTGTATAAGACAAAAATGGAAGACAAATGTCCACCCTGGGCAGGGGTGCCTTCCCCAAAGCAGGGTCATCCTGCAAGGTCCAGGCTCAGACCTAACATTCCAGGTTGCTGGACACCAGCCCCTCTTCTGTCTGGAAAGGCATCCTCAGATAGGGACCAGGTGCTCCCTGCTAGAGATTGGGGTGAACCTTCCCCTGCAGACTGGGTGCCCCTACCTCCTTCCTGTCTCAGAGCCTAGACCAGGGTTCAAATCCAAGCGTGAGGCTTCCGAAGTCAACCTTCAGATGTGGATCCCTGCCTCACCTCTTTTTTGCTGGGTGACCTTGGGTAAGTGGCAGAACCTCTCTGAGCCTCAGTGTCTTTGTCTGCAACGCGGATGATAGCTCGCTCCCCTCCAGGTCGTCCAGAGGAATAAGTACAATGAGGAGCCTCCGGGGCTTAGCGCAGGGACTGGCTCTGGCCCAGACATTCAGGAACAGTGGTTGTCACCATTACCGAATCAGAGAGGTGAAAGGGCAAAGTGAGGCCGGGGGCCCACTAGAGAGGAAGGGGCTCCTGTTTACCCTGGTCCCCCCTCAGCTGTACTTTCAGCCCCTGACAGTTTAGTTCCCATGGTCCCGATGTGTCTGAAAGCATTGCGTGGAAAATCCCAGGACTCGGCAGCTCCTAGGTTCTGAGCTGAGTGCTCTGCGCAGTAGGGAGATGAAAGTCCGCCCTGCTGCCCGGTCCTGCCCCGGATGCCAATCACCGCTCCATCCAGGGCACCCGAGCTACGCCCACCCTGCCCTTCAGTCACTCAGCTGCGTTCTGGTTGTTGGATCAGCTGCTGCTGTGGCAGTTCTTGAGTTTAATTGACACTAATTTTACTTAATAATGGCCCAGGAGCAGGATCGGTGACACAAAGACACACCAGGCACAGAACGCTGTGGGACAGCTTCACCCCGGTACTCCGGGGCGGGGCGTGTGGGGAAGACCACAATACGGAGAGTTCTGGAACCATCACAGTCTCGGGCAGGCACTGGGGGCCTTGGAGCATGTCCCCCATGGATTGGGGGATGCCATATTCCAAGTTCTGTCCACCAGCTCCGCACCCCACGAGGCAGATAACTAAGCGCCACCTCCTACAGATGAAGAAACTGAGCCCCAGATCCTTCGTCCCCTCTTCCCAGAGAAGTCACGACAGATCTCCATCCTGGTAACGGTCCAAGGCCCGAGGAAGAGGACAGGGAAACCCACGCAGCCTCTCCAGCGTCACCTGGACTGGCAGGCGCCAGCAGGAAGGGCCCGGGCTGCAGGCTCGTAAACCTTCCTGCAGACCCTCGTAAACACAAGGACCGCTGGCTGCAGGTCTGCTGCGGCGGAAAAGAAAAATCCCTGGTCGTAAAGTAATCCTCATAAAGAGAAGAAGAAACGGAGAAAAATCTGAGCTCTAAAAGCAGCTGTGGCCTCCAGGAAGTAAGAAAAGGCCATTGAGCTCCCACGACCGGCAGGGAGGCAGGGCCCAGCCCAGGAGGACTCCAAGCTCGGGGATGCTGGAGGACCCACGGTCCAAGCTGGGAGAGTGCAGCGGTGGCCTGGGTGGGAGACAGAAATGTCAGGGAGCCATTGCTGAAGGGATGGCGGGGGTGGGGGCCACCCCTATGGGACCCCAGCCCGGGACCTGCACGTCCTCCAGTCCCTTGGTCATCTGTGGTTGGGGTGATCCTTCTCACCTCACCTGGGGTGACGAAACGAGGTGGGTGTACCGGGCAGGGGTCCAGGGGCTCTGTAAATGGGAGCTTGGCAGCCTGGGCAGGGCACTTGGAACCGAGAGCAGTGAGGTCCCCTGTGCTGTCTGCTCCAGGTCTGGAAGGACTGTCCTTGTGCTGCCAGAGGCCAGGGCTGCCTTTCCCAGGCCAGGCGGCTCAGCACTGGCTGTCCATCCCCTCTGGTCCCACAAGGCCCATGTCCCTTTCCAGCCTCAGTAGACCCCAAGGTCTGAGCGTGTGAATTTTGAGGGGACAGGGGCTCCCTCTCTTGCACAGCCCTTCCCAGACATGTCACCCCATCTCTGGGTGAGCTCTGGGCACCCCTGACTCCACCCCACTCATTTGCCATCTGTCCCCCTCACCTGTCCAGATAGGATCAAGCACCACAACAGCTCACCCTCATCTTAGGAAGACATATTTGAGGGGCATGGGCCTCGCCAGGGACGCCGCACCCGACCCAGGCGCAACCAGGCGCGTGCTAGGCAGAGAGCATGCTGGTCCGCACCTCCGTCCACCTGCCCACCTCCTGCTCAGACGCAGAGTGGAGCAGCCAGGCCCAAAGCTCTGCCCTCTCAAGCCCCTGGCCCCTGAAACCCAGCCCGAGGGTGCTGTGGGAAGGGGGAGCCCCGGCCCAGGGTGGGTTGCGGGTAGAGCTCCCAGAAGCCTTGGCCTTCCCACCTGTGGGACAAGAGCCCAGCATTGCCATCGGGGCCTCGAGCATGGTGAAGAATAACGTTTGCTGCCACCGTGATTACAGGTGCTGGTGACACTGGCAGTGGCTGTCACTGGTGGTGGTGACCTTGGTGGTGCTGTCACTGGCAGAGGCTGTCACTGGTGGTGGTGACATTGGTGGTGGCACTATCCCATCCCAGGCAGAGGGCTCTCAGTGCACTGATTTCCTTAGGCCTGGAATGGAAGCAGCATGTAAGTGGCAGTAGTGGTGGCGATGCCACTCTATGTCCTCCAGTGCTCTCGTGTCTGTCCTTACCTAGGAAGGTGGAGCAGCTGTCCCCCGACCTGCAGAGAGCAGGGCTTAGGCTGAGCCAGCGTTGGTCGGCATCACAGCAGGATCCTGACCGTGGCCAGCTGCCTGGTGAAGGGCGCTGCCAACGTCCACGTGCCTGGGTGTGACGAAGAAGACCTCCAGTTAAGATCTGCAGGCGAGCTGCTGGCAGCTGCGCTGGCTGCCTGGGGAAGGTGAAGTTGCGGGCACCCAAGGGCACCACCTGGGGGTGCGGTGGTCACTCCCCTCCAGCGTGGCCCCACATGCAGAGAGCAGTGGATCAGCCTTGTTCCTGGGCACTAGGGCCACTCGGGGGCTGTGGGGGACAATGACACAACAACAGGCCGAGGCCTCAGAGCCCAGCCTATGCAGCCTCGGACTTGGCCCGCAGAGGAGCTGAGGCTGAGACAGGCAGCCCCTGACTTCCGGGCCTGCTTCCAGCCCTCTGCCTCCTCAGCAATGCGGTCAGGAGGTAGCGACAGCTCCCCTGCCAGAGCCGTCCTCTGTGCTGCGCCCGCCTGGCATCTCGCAAGCCTTGCCTCCTCCACCCCACGACGGTCATTTCACCTGCAGGCTCTGACACCTGACTCAGCCAGCTGGTTTTGAACTTGGGTCTGCCTCCCCTGCAAACCACAAGCTTCTGGGACATCATCAGCAACCTCGTACAGGACCCAGGATCTTTCTGTCCCAGTCCCCTCTCCTACTGGACACGTTGCAATGGGGATCATCACAGGGCCTGGGGGCAGAGAGTCCCGAGCTGGACTCCTGACCCCGTGCGGATGACAGAAGACTGTATGCACGCACGCCGGGAATCGCAGACACAACGGGCAGACGTCTGTGTGCTGAGCGTCTGTGGTCATTTAATTCATTAAGAAGCTGGTGCAGCCCCTCCCCCATCAACAGTGTGTGGACATCTACCCGTTTCTCCAGGCCTGGGGACCCTTGCATTTAGCTATGACCCTCTGCATGTGGACCGTCCTGCCTGCCTGGACTCTGTTCCTTTCCCACCTGGCCGCTCCCTGCTCATTCTTCCAGATGGTTCCTCCAGGAAGTCTCATCTGATTCCCTAGACTGTTAGATGTGCCTCCTCCTGCTCCGGCCGCACAACACCTTCACCATCTCTATCTTCCTGTTATTGCCAATTGCAGTCGGTTTGGGGTGCCACAGGTCCCTGAGGGCAGCAAGGTCGCCACAGTTGTCTCCCCCTCCCAAGGTGCCCCGAAATGTTTCAGAGCAAATGCACCACTCAGCAGATGAATGGATAAATAAACCCACAGATGACAGGAAAATCGCCCCATTCTGGGCAGAGACACGATGACAGCTTCCCTCCCTGGTCCCCACTATGCCCAACCCCCACTGTCATCAGGCATTGCTTCTCGGCTTCGAAATTTGCTGGTCCTCGCAGAGATGCTGTCTGGGTCGTGAGGCCAGGAGGTCAAGACCAAGGTGAACTCTGGACTCTGCAGCCCCTGGCCAGAACAGCGATTTTGATGTCAGGGGGCAGGTGTGACATGAGATGTCCAGGGGTGGGGTCTCCTGAGACACCGAGGTCTTCCTCTGAATTTGCCTGGATTTTCACAGCACTAGTCTATTTGATGTGCCACAGAGCCTGGCTCTACACATCCGCACCGTTCCTAATTCTGAGCATCTCTCAACATACGCTCACAAGGGTGAGAGCTGGATTGGTCCTGAATTGGCATTAGCCACCCACCGGTCCCATCTCCATCCTCATCTCTGTCCGCGCACGATGTCTACTCCCCTTGCTTTGGACACCAGCAAGGAGACTTCTGGACTTGCAAGCCCTGTCTTCCGAGAAGTTGGAGTTTGAGCACCATCCCCGGGGCTATCTGTCCACAGGAGAAGTTCTTGCTCGAATTCCCCATGCCCTGAAATGTCAGGATGTCTGCGATCTTTATTTAGAGACAGATTGCTTTTCAACTTTTCTCACTCCAACATTTCGTTGTGTTATTTCTGAAGATAAATGCACATTATGATTTCATAATAGAAATTGCATCTCTCCCTCGTGTCACCTCTAAGCATGTATATACATAAATGCGGCACATTGCCTCCGACGGTAATTTAAAAGGCACTTTGGAGAACATATTGATCACGACCAGGGAACGGAGCTGGCATGGTTGCGATTTCGTTGAATCAGCCTCCTCCCAAGCCCAGCTGCCCTCCTCGTCTTTGTTTGGATTCTCAAGCTGGGAACTTCAGATTTCCATTCATCTTTGTATATCAGGGTGCTTGTTTGCAGGCACTGTGGGCTTTGGGAGGGAGTACAGCAAAAATTTACAACTCCGAAGTGTAAACGAGGAATGATAAACGCAGCCTTTCCCATGGGAGTGAATTCCAGGGAAGCAGGAATTCTCCTTGCTCATGTGCACCTGTGGGAGGGGGAGGCTGCTCGCTGCAGCTGGGGTCCTTTCAGCTCATTGCCACTTTCTCCAATGATTAAATTCTTGGTCCAGAACATCCTCCTAGGCTGGACCCACATCTGCCTCCACTTTTTTGTCTGCCTCCTGACTCGCTTTGAAATAGACCGCTCGTCCCTGGGAGCTACTTCTCAGCCTTTCTGCAAACTGCTGGAAGCCCGCCTCCTCCAGGAAGTCTCCGTGACTACTCGCAGCTTCGACCCCACAGCCCACTCTCTCGGTGAGACCCTCTATGCCTGCCCATGTTAAAGAGGGTTTTGCTCTGGGCTGCTTCTCAGATGGCACTGTTTGTCCTGGGCCAGGTAACTCAGTTTGTTAGAGGAAATCGGATGAACATTTATTGATCATTTGTGATAACCAAGCAAGTCCCTTCAGCCCTTCTTTTTAAAAATTTTTTTTTTATGATAGGTTCTTTTGTTTTGTTTTTAAAGAGAGAGGGAGAAAGAGAGAATCAGTTTTATTTAGTTTTTCATGTGGCTTTCGTTGCTCCGACACTTTGTTGGTGCTGGGGTTTGAGCCTGGGTCCTCGTGCATGCCAGGCAAGCGCCATAACCGCTGAGCCACCGCTCCAGTCCCCCTTCAGCCCTTTCTTCTCATTCTGTCCCTAAAACAGTCCCGAGGGGCAGGGTTTTATTCCCCCATTTACAGAATAGAAACGAAGGCTCAAAACATCCAAGCTACCCCACCCCTACCCCTTCTCTGAGTGACGAGTCTCCTCAAACCTCCAAAGACTGTCTCCCTCTGAAAGTTCATGGAGCCGATAGAGCCAGGACTTGACGTCTGTTTTGTAAGTAATACCAATTCTTTTTTTTTTTTTAAGAGAGAGGGAGAAAGAGAGAAACAACTTTATTTAGTTTTTCATGTGACTTTCATTGCTCCAACACTTTGTTGTGTACATGGTGCTGGGGTTCGAACCTGGGTCCTTGCACATGCCAGGCAAGAGCCATAACTACCAAGCCACCACTCCAATCCGAGTAATACCAATTTTTTTTTCTTCAATCAAAAATAGACTTGGGGGGCTGGAGCGGTGGCTCAGTGGTTTCGGCACTCTGTCCCAGGGATCAGGACAGAGCCAGTTAGGGTGTCCACACCTCCAGCTCTTGTCTTTGCTAGCCTTTCTCCAGCCCTCCTCTGCCTGCTCCTCAATGTCCCCTCCCTGTCCTCTTTCCACTCTTCCATGACTCGCCACTGCCCCACCCCAGCTTCCATGACCTAAGTTTCTGTTGGCCCCTTCCTTTCTCCAGCCTGGCTCAGAACCCCTAAGAGTTTCTCTGTTGGATAAGTGGGCCTCATGGAGATCTGGAGCCGTGGGACCTGGTGGAAGGTCGCTGGGTGTGTCCCTCGAGGGATGGGAGTCATTCTGGGTGACTTCTTGAAAGGACTCTTCACCCAAGCCTGGACCCAGCCCCACCTGGCTTCTCTTGCACTCTTGCCGGGGGCCGTGGGAATGGCCTCCGAGACGGAGTGCTGAGTGAGTCTCTGCTCTTATTAAGTTAGCCCGTCTCGGGTGTAGCGTCACACTCGAGGTTGCTGAGGTGTGTCAGAAACCTTAGCCGTTGGTCCTCGCCCCTCAGATGTCACCCTCTGGTTTCTCACCAGGCCCCGTGTCCTCTGCTTCCTTAACACCTCCCCATGACGCTTCCCTCTTCTCTCTGTCCTTAACACCTCCCCGTGATGTGTCCTCTGCTTCCTTAACACCTCCCCGTGACGCTTCCCTCTTCTCTCTGTCCTCTGATTCTGTGTTCAGTCCTCCACTAACTTGTGTCACCTAACTCACCTCCCAGTGCCCACTCTGACCCCTTCTGGTCTGTTTCGTAAGTGACAGCCAGAGGGAGCTTTCTCAAGCAGCATAAGGATCAGGGTCTTCCCAAGGGTGGCAGGGGACACATGTCCACTGCGTCCTCTCTTTCAGGTCAGGAGCACGCAGTCGATGCTTAACAATTAGCTGTTGAATGCGTTCCTCCCTCTTCTCCTTGGGTGTGTTCCCAGGGCTTTGTGCCCGCTAACTTTTCCTTCCAGAGTCTTCCAAGAACAGCTCTGCCTCAGCGTCTCAGCTCTGCCTCGGAGCCAAGACCGCGGGGGCTGCGCTGGCCTTTGCCTCTGCCGTTAACAGTCTTCGCCTCTCAATTACATGGTAATCCCTGTTAAAATTACAAATTTATTTATAGTTTTTTCCTTTTTATTCCCTCCCCACCCGGCAATTTTTACGGCTCATCGGCCGTAACAAATTCTACTTCATAAAGCAGAGGCGCACGTTGCTATACCGTATGGAAATCGGCGGAGGCAGCAGGCGCCTCTTCCAGCCAGCGTGTTGTCTGCGCAGGTCGTGATGGTGTCGATCAATACCCCGTGGGATTTGTTCCACTCTTTGAGGACAAGAGCAGTGTTGGCAGTGGTGACCTGGCCCAGGGGTCCTGGATTTTGGTGATCTCCTGGTGGGAGAATTTCAGCAGCAATACTCTGGTGACTCCGTTCTGTCCAGGGATAGAGATCGCGTGTGTCCAAAGCACCCAGAGAAAGTCACCTTGGTAATCACGCAAGGCAGGTGCTCATATGGCCCCATCTTCCAGGTGGCACGTGTGACTCCCTCCCCAAAGGAGCGGAGTGACCTTGGGCATCCTAAGGAGCACATTCCTCCCAGCCCAAGGCAGCGCAGGCAGGAGGCACTGAGGGTGCCCTGGGGTTCTGGTCCCCTGCAGCCCTAACCCTCGCTCCATCATGGGGCCCCTTAAGCCATTCCCTAAAGCAGCCGTTCAACACAAAGGACTAGCGTTTGCCGGGTGCCCATGCCTGATGCTTGGACCCTGTGATGATTCAGCCCCAGATGGACGAGGTGACATTATCTTCCTTCCCATCTGATGACAGAGCAGCATCATTAGTGACAATGATTCTAATGATCATGAGGAGGAGGAGAAATTCAGAGAAGGCAACGAGGAAGAGTGGGAAAAGTGAACAACAGGCGTTCTGGCGAGGGATTCCAGCGTGAGCTTGACTGTCCTTGGAACCTCACACGCGGGGCTGGAGGGCTTTGGACTCCAGTGCCTGAATGTGAACCTCCACCTCCTCCTGGCTCCGTGACCTTGGGCCGGTTACAGACACACTCACTGCTCCTGGGTTTTGGGGGTTTTTGTTTTGGTTTTGGTTTTTGGTAGCCAGAATTGAACCCAAGAGTGCTACGCCACTAAGCCACATCCCCAGCCCTTCTTTATTTTTATTTAGAGAGAGAATCTCACTAAATTGCTGAGGCTGGTCTTGAACTTGCGACCTCCTGCCTCCCCTCCCATGTGCTGGGATTACAAGTGTCCACCACCACGCCCAGCCACTCTTCCTTCTCCAAGGGTGAAATGCGGGTGACCGTGACAGCCACCGCTAGCTCATCATGAGGAATTAGGAAGCCAGACTTGTACACCGTACATCAAAGCCCTTCATGGAGATTTGTACTCATAACCATGCGGAGCAAGTGCTCCTTGGGGGCCCATTTCTCAGTGAGGACAGTGAGGCTGGGAGCATCTGTGACTTGCTCAGGAGAACAGAACCAGCCCGAGATTCTGGAGGTGGCTCCACCTTCCTGCCACCTTCCCCATCACCTCCTGAGCCCCTCATGGCCACCTTTCCATGCATTTTGATAACCAGGGTGGGGCTGGCCCTAAAGCAAGCATTAGCAGAGGCGCCTGCCCTCCGGGGCTTGATAGAGTAGAGGGCTGTGAACAACAGCTAATTCCCTTTCCATGACAGCCCTGGGAGCAGGTGGGCACACAGCAGTGGACACAAGGGCCAGTGTCAGAGGGAGGCCCACAGCACTCAGATGTGGAAGGAGGGCTCTCAGTGCCAGTGCCTCCATGCCCCTGACCCTGGGCACAGCCTGCATGCTGGGCACAGCTCCATTCTCCCCCCCCCAGGAGTGTCCTGACGAGCCCAGTCCTTGGCATACCCTGCCCTCCGCCAGGGAACCTGCTGCCCTCTTCTGACTGCCACGGTCAGATCTTCACTGGGGACATCCCATCCACACAGCGTGCCTCTTCTCCTCTTCCAGGGTCCCTCGAAAACCTTGAATCACATGAGCGTGTCTGACCTTAACACAGTGTAAATAGAAGTGTCACGGAGACCAAAGCCACTCGCGTGTGTCACGGGAAAAGATGTAATGCCTTTGCAAAGGCTCTGCTCCAAGCTGGCACCGCTTGGCGTCTGTCTGCTTCCTGGAGCTTGCAGCTGAAGGTCAACGCGACAAGGTCACGGGCGTCTCTGAGTGGGAGAACAGGCTGCCCTCTTCCATCTGATTGGGTACAGGATACAAAAGGCTGGGGTGGGGACTCTGCTGCTCTTGACTTTCCCCTGCCCTGGGGCTCCAGACCGGGTGGCAGTGGGGAAGGACTCCACCATCACTGGAGAATGGCAGGACCCCCTAGGGTTGGGCACATGGACGGGGGGCTCGCTACCTGTACAATAAGCCTGTTCCTCAGCAGCCCCCGCTTTCATAGCTTTCTCTGAATGGGACCCCAGATGACCACCGCAACTTGTCCAGAACCCACAGCTCACCCTGTTGTACGAAAGCTTTCCTCATGGGTGCGGCAGGGTCAGTCACATTCAGTGTCTGTCAGTGGCTGGACTAAAGCCAGGGCCTGATCCCACCTCAGCTGTGCAGATTACCCCGGCGACAGGAAGAGGAGCTGGCAGGGTCTGTCCGGCTGTGCCGCTGCCCATTGCCAGAGCCCCCAGGCTTCCCTGGCAGCAGCAAGAGAGCCCAGGCAGGGCCTGTGTGGTAAGTGGGTCTCCACCCGGGCTTCATCCTCACCCATCTGCTCTGGCGGGGCAAGGGAGCCCAGGGCACCTGCTGGCAGCCTTGGCAGCCAGAATTCCACCATGATGCCCCCTGGGAAGAGAGGAGGGGCTGCTGACCCCTCCCCATGAAGCCAGGCTGGAAGAGCAAACGTCCCTGCTGGGGCCCTCAGAGCAAGCGCCCCCAGTCCCAGAGGCAGCCTGTGGAGGAGAGAGGACAGGATGGTGGAAGCAGAGAATTCGGTTCAACTCTGCGCTTTCCTCTCCGCTTGGTTTCAGTGTCCTCATCTGCAAAAAAGAGATAAAAACATCCCCTCCAAAGAGCCCTTGTGGGGCTTCTACGCAAGAGGGACGAGGGACGGGGCCGGCTGAGCGGGGACCAGGCACTGTCCAGCGCGGGATCAGCATTCTGCGAGCACTGGCCTCCCCCATCCCAACCCCCACGCACATCCTCGTCCTCGCCAAATCCCCTCAGACCCCGGCCTCCGCTGGCTGGCACGCGGAAGATCGCAGTTGCCATGGGAACACGCGCAGCTCGCGCCTGGTCCCTGCTCAGCCGGCCCCATCCCTCTTCTCCATGCCCAGCCCAGCCTCGTCCAGCCCGAAACGCTGCCAACGCAGGGGACTGTGTCGAGAACAGCTGGCCCGTCCTGCTGGACTGACCCCCGCCACCTGGAGGCCACAGGGCTGGGGACTCGGCTGGCGCACGGGCTTTTCTCAGCCCGGTGGTGCCTCAGCGCCTGCCTGGTCTCTTTGCCCTCTCGTTAGGAAGGCTGGCCGGGTTTGGCTGGGATCTGGGCAGCTCCATCCCTGCCCGGCCTTCTCCAAGGCCTTGCTGAGCAAATCCCTGTCCAGCTCCCCTTGTCCAGGCAGCCTGGGTCCAGGTGAGATGGACAAGGACAGTGCTAACACTGGGGCCTCCGGGTTCCGGGGCTGGCCCCACTCTTAGCCAGCTAGGGTAAGCCAAGCGCCAGCAACGGGGGCTGGGACCACAGGGAGGAGCCAGCTCGTGGTGCTGGAGTCTGAAATCAAGCAGTTGGCAGGGTCCCTTCCCGCAGAGGGCTGTGACTCTGCTCCAGGCCTTTCTCCTGGCATTGAGGGGGTTCCCTGGCGGTCTGTGATATCCCTCGGCCTGTAGAGGCTCCACCCTGCTCTCTTCTCCCCCTTCGCCTGGTGTTGGCCCTGGGTCCATGTCTTCCTGTTGCTAAATTTCCCTTTAATAAAGATCGCTGTCACACCAGATTTCAGCTCACCTAGTGGCCTCATTTTACCTTGATTATCCGCATCAAGACCCTATTTCCAAATAGGGTCACATTCTGAGTAACCTGAGGTTAGGACTTCGTCATGTGCATTTGTGTGGACAGGATCCAACTGGCAATGCTGGCTGTGTGGCCGTGGCCAACTCACATCACCTCTGGGGCCTCAGAAAGAGTCCTCTTGAAAATGGGGTAAAAATAACAGTGTCCTTTTGGAGGATGACGTGGGAAGCCGGCTGGCCCAGGGCTGGCCTGCAGTCGCAGCAGTAGGCTCAGCTGCTGGGAATTCCCACTCAGGGAAGTGTCCTCTCCCTTAGGGACAGTGTCTATGGACCCTGTTCCTGTCAACAGAGGGAGTGAAGGGACTGGTGGGTGGTAACCTCGAAAGCTTCCACCTCATGGCAACCCCAACGGGGCTGCACCTCCGGCAGTCACTCATCAGCCACTAGTGTCCCCAGTGAGCACGGTGTACCTTCCACTTCATCCAGTATTCTTACTGTAAATTTGCAGATGAGGAATTTGGGGTTCCAAGAGTGGGGAAGCTTTTCCCAAAATCTCATGGTGCAGGGAATAGTGGGGCTCGGCTCACAGTGACCACACGTGCTGCAGAGAGGGACACGTGCCCTCCACAGCTCTGCCTCTTCTGTCCTGAAAGCCCCCAGCCCCCTGCAGCTCCTCCCTAGAGGGGACCTCACGTTTGCCCATGCTTCCAGCCCTGGCTGCTGGGAACCCTCCGATTGCACCCCGGATGGCAGCCTCTGGTTATAACATTCTGTATTTAGATCTTTCCTTCACTTGTCACTGGGCTCTTGGCACCCAGCAATGCATCCCTCATACATGTTAAATATACATGCGTCTCCCTGTGCGTGTGCCTTCCTGGTTATATTTATGCAGCTCCTCGGAGGATTAATTTAGCCAAATAACTGAAGCTATTTAGGTAGCTGACATTCACGCTGGGTAGGGAATGCAGGAGCCAAGTCAGCGAGGCTGTGGCTTTGTCCCCAGGGCTCCCAGGACTCAGTTTCCTTGAAGTCAGAGCCTGTTTGTTGGAAGGTGCAGGAGCTCAGCTAGTTCAAGGTCTAACCCAGGCCCTATGACAGGGAGCCTGGCGACGGGGGATAAAGCCCAAAGTCGAGCCTCTGTTCGGCTGAAAAGGTCCTTTTCCCACACGAAGCTGCCAGCTTTGATTGATTCCATCAGTTTGGAGCTTTTAGCACTGTAGGGCTGTTTTGTTGGTGGTGCTTTCTCTTCTTACCCTCCAGGTGGGTGCCAAGGGGCACTCCCTGGCTTGGCTCCTGACGAGTTTGCTGATCGGGTCCTTGTTGACCTTCCTTCCTCTGGAAACTCCACTCTCTCTGTGCCTGGTGATGCCATCGGCATCTTCGGTCACTCCTTGGCACTCTCCTCGCCTGGGTGGTGGCCCTGCATACTCTCCAGACCATATCCCCCTTGCCTGCTTGAGGGGCAGGCTGGAGATGCAGCAGCCCCCAAGCTGAGGGAACCCTTCGTAAGCACCCAGCACCTCACCCCATGCCCCGCGGGTGGAAGAGCTCTTAGGCCTCTTCTGCCCGCTCACCTGTTGTCCCCGGGGTCTGAAACCCTGGTCTGTCCCTCCAGAGGTCACTCCATGATGCATTTCATGGGCTTCCTCCTCTGCTCCTCCCAGTCTCCCTCCTTCAGGATCCCACAGCATGTCTGGGAGCCCTTCAGATAAACTCCGTGCACTCGATTCTGTGTCTCTGGGTCTCCTTGGAAACCTAGTCTAAGACCAGGTAGGAAGGTGGGGTTAAGAACCGGGCTCCAGGTTTCCCTGCACCCGTATTCTTATCCTTCTCTAAGAGGCAGCAGGAAATGATTTAACCTTCCCATGCCTCAGTTTCCTGATCTGTGACTTGCACAGTAATCGAGCACTGGCCCCACAGAGGCACAGTGGGACCCTGGGGGATTCCTCCACTTCCTTTCTCTGCTCTCGTATCAGGTGTCAGATTGTTCCCAAAGCCTCATCTCCCTCTGCACCACAGAGATTCTATTGATTTATACATACTCCTTCTTCACATCCACTGTCCCACCTCACCTGGCTCCAAGAACAGGACACATCTGCTCTCGGCACTGAGGACAGCGCCAAGTCCTCCCCATTCCCTGGCCCTCCAGCCCTGAACCTTCCACCCAAGCCCCACCCCAAGCCCCCCACCTCCAGCCCTCCACCCTGACCCCT
>PVKS010045339.1:0-13850 GCA_004027875.1 Aplodontia rufa
CTATTCTTGATTTCCTTTTAGAAAAGTCCATTGTTAGTGTACAAAAAGCTACTGATTTTTATAGGTTGATTTTGTATCTTGCCACTTTACTGAGTTTTCTTATTATTTCTTAACTAGTTTTTTTGGTGGAATCTATAAAAGGTTTTCTGTATATTAGCTCATGTCGTCTGCAAAAAAAATTAACTTCTTCCTTTGTGATCTGAATGTCTTTTATTTCTTTTTCTTGAGTAACTGCTCTGGCTGGGATTTCTGGTACAAAATTGAATAGAAGCAGTGAGAATGAGCTTCCAAGTCTTATTCTTCCCCTTAAAGGAAAATCTTTTGCCTTTTCAAGGTTCAGTATGATGTTAGTTTCTGGATTGTCACATATGCACTTCATTCTGTCTAGGGACATTCCTTCTATACCTAATTTATTCAAACATTTTTATCACGAAAGGATGTTGAATTTTGTTAAACTCTTTTTCTGCATCTATTGAGGTGATCATACAGGTTTTGTTCTTCATTCTGTTAATGTGATGTATCATGCTTATTTCTTTATATATGGTGAACCATCTTTGTAACCCATGAATAAATCCTATTTGATCATGATATATGAACTTTCTCCTGTCCTAACCATACTGCCAGAAATTTTTTAGTGAGTAAATGAAGTACAATAACATTTTAAACTGAATCTGACAGGTATTAAAGGGAAAAGGTAATATCATTTAATGAATCAAAACATTTAAAAATTATAGAATCACTAATTTTAGAGCTCAAGAGGACTTATAAAATGATTGGAACCAACCTCCCCATTTTCCCATTTTAAAAAAATTGAGACTTGGGGCTGGAGCAGTAGCTCAGTGGTTACGGTGCTTGCCTGGCATGTACAAGCACTTGGGTTCAAACCCCAGCACCACACACACAATGAAGTATCTGAGCAACAAAGGCCACATGAAAAACTACATAAAAAATAGATTCTTTCTCTCTCTATCCCTCTTTCTTTAAAAAAATTGAGACCAGAGAGGTGAATTTACTGTCTCCATATCACACAGTCCAATTTTGAGCTTACTTAAAGAGAGATTAACACTCAAGAAGAAACCAATCTCAGAGAAGAGTCCCTTCAGATATTACATTTGGTATAGCAAATGTGAAAGTTGTCAGAATCCAAATGGAGTCACTTATGTCAAACTCTAGCAATTGGGAAGCCATAGAGGGGCTCCTCAGGCATATTTACCTGAAAACAAGAACTATCATGAAAGACATTGTTAAAACCAAAATCTTTGTACAAAAAAATGTTTCTACAAGCATACCTACCCAGCAATTGCCTATTCAACCATGGACCGTGCCCTTCTCCTTGTTATCGACCCTTGTAGCCTAAAATAGCTGTTTAAAAACAACTTATGTAACTTTCCTCATTTTGCTTTAAAAACTCTTGTCTTCCTTTGTCTCCCTGGATATGCCTGTGGATCACCATGATCCCCATATCCCAGATTATAAAATTCTCTGTCATTCCTGAAAAAATCTTTTGTTTTGGAAAGCCAGTCTGTCACTTGTTTCAGGTTGATATAGGGATGTATGTTCCTTTTGATAGGATATTGAACTTGATTTGCTAGTATTTTGCTGAACATTTTTGTATCTATGTTCATCAGATATTGGCTTGTAATTTTCTTGTAGTGTCCTTGTCTAGTTTTGGTATCAGGGTCATGCTGGATTCATAAAATCAGTTTGAAGGCGGTTCCACTTCAATTTTTTAGAAGCTTTTGAGAATTACTGGCATTAATTGTTCTTAAAATGACTGGTAGAATCCACCAATGAAGCCATGTGGACCTGTGCTTTTTTTCCTTCTTGTTGGAAGGTTTCAGATTCCTGATTCAATTTCTTTACTCATTATTGGTCTGTTCAGATTTTCTATTTCTTCATGATCCAATCTTGGTAAGGTATATTCTTTAAGAATTTATCCAATTGTTCTAGGATATCGAATTTGTTACTATATAATTGCTCATGGTAGTCTCTTGTAATCCTTTGCATTTCTCTACTATCAGTTGTAATGCCTCCTCTATCAATTAAAATTTTATTTAATTGAAAAGCTTTTTTTTTAGTCTAGCTAAAGGTTTGTCAATTTCATCTTTTCAAAAACCAATTCTTAATTGGTTGATCTTTCTCATTGTTTTCCACTTTCAATTTCACTTATTTCTGCATTGATATTTATTATTCCTTTCCTTTTGCTGACTTTGGGCTTAGTTGTTGTTGTTGCTGCTGCTTTCTTCTTCTTCCTCCTCCTCCTCAATGTATAAAGTTAGGGGATTTTTTTGAGTTTTTAAAATATAAGTGTTGGGCTGGAATGGTGGCTCAGCGGTTACAGTGCTTTCCTGGCATGTATGAGTACGCAGTTTGAACCTCAGCACCACATACATAACGAAGTGTCAAAGAACGAAAGCCACATGAAAAACTAAATAAAATTCATTCTCTCTCTCTCCTACTGTCCCTCTAACTCTTTAAAAAATGTTTTAATGTAAATGTTTATTGCCATAAACTTCCACTTAGAGATGCAACCCATAACTTTTTTTATTAAGAAATTTATTTGTTGAACAAATAAGCTTCTAACAAAATAACATTATATAAAATCTGAAAATTAGATTTACCCCCAAGAGCCCCCCAATTACCCACCCTTGTCCCTCCCACCCCTTCCCCATACATCTCTACGAATGCCTTAGGTTGTATGTCATTACACCTTATCCAGATTTAAAACATGAGAATTGATCTCCTTGGGGGAAGAGTCTAGCAACTCATAACTTTTGATATATTGTGTTTCCATTTTCATTGGTCTCAAGATTCTTTAAAATTTTCCTTTGATTTCTTCTTTGACCCACTAGTTGTTCTGGAGCATATTGTTTAATTTCCACATACTTGTGAATTTTTCAATTATTGTCATTATTGATTTCTAGTTTCATAACACTGCTGGAAAAGATACCTGATATAATTTCAGTTTTCTTAAATTTGTTCAGACTTGAGGTTTGCATAAAGCATCATTGTAACAAACTATTTTAAGCTTAAATAACTTAAATCACATACAAAAATTCTACATTTTTCTCCTGCCCCCATATTTTATTACTGATATTCCAGTTTGTCATTTATAAATTATGTATTTATTAACAAATTATAACTATAGTTATTTTAATGCTTATCTTTTAATTTTTAAGTTAGAATTAAAAGTAACTTACATGCCATTGTTATAGTATTAGAATAGTCTGAATTTGACTATTTTCTCACCTTTATATTAAGTTTTATACTTTCATGTTTTTATGTTGCCAAGAGTCCTTTAGTTTTAATTTGAAGAACTCCCTGCACAACTTCTTTTTTTTAAAGAGAGAAGGACAGTGAGAGAGAGAGAGAGAGAGAATCAATTTTTATTGAGTTTTTCACATGGCTTTTGTTGCTCTTTCACTTAGTTGTGTGTATGGGTTGCTGGGGTTTGAACCCAGGTACTTGTGCATGCTGGGCAAGCACCATAACCACCGAGCCACCGCTCCATCCCCCTTGCACAACTTCTTATAAGGCAAGTCTAGTGGTGATGAACTCCCACAGGAAAATGTCTCTCTCTCTCTCTCCTCCCTCTCTCTCCCCCCCTTCATTTCTAAAAGGCAGTCTTAGGTATAGCATCCATTGTAGTTTTTTTCTTTTAGTACTTTAAATATACCATCCCTTTCTCTTAGTCTGCAAGATTTCCTTTGAGAAACCTACAGATAGTCTTATGAGGTTTTCCTTCTTGGTGATGAGTTGATTTTCTCTTACTGCTTTCAAAATTCTCTTTGACTTTTGAGAATTTGATTATAATATGTCAACATAAAGAGGTGAAGACCTCTTTATATTTAATCTATTTGGGTATCCTTTGAACTTCATGGACTTGGGTGTTCCTTTGCCTTTTCTGATATGAGATGTTTTCTGTCTTTTTAAAAAATAAGCTTTCATCCCATTTCTTTTCTCCTTTTGGAAATCCTTGTAACACATATATTGGTTGATTTGATAGTTTCCCCTAAGTTTTGTAGGTTGTTTTCACTCTTTGTCTTTCTTTTTTACTTTTTGTTTCTCTGGCTAATTTCAAATGACTCATCTTTGAGCTGATTCTTTCTTCTTCTTGATTGAGTCTGCTGTTGAGGCTCTCTGTAATTCTTCAGTTTGGTCGCTATATTCTTTAGGTCCAGGATTTGATTCTTTTTAATGATTTTATATTTCCTTTACATCACTGTGCCCAAAATATCCAAGAAGATCAACCTAGAAGAGGAAAAGTTTATTTTGGGCTCATGGTTTCAGAGGTTCAGTCCATGGTCGGCCAACTCTGTCACTTTTGGTCCAACGTGGGCAGAGTATCATGGCAGAGAAAATTACTCAGCTTATGGCAGTCAAGAAAAGTAAGGTAAGAGCCAGGGCACAAGGTACTATGCACCCTAGGGCATGCCCCCAGTGACCTAGTACCCTTCAACCATACCCCACTTACCTATATTTACCATTCAATTAGTCCATTGAAATTAGGATGGACCAATTAGGTTATAGTTCCTATAATATAATAATTTACATATTGAATTAACAAAGGGACTTTTGGGGGACACCTCATATCCAAACCGTAATAGTGATGTGGGGGATTAAACCCAAGGGTGCTTTAACCATTGGCCAATACCCCTACCCCTTTTTATTTATTTATTTATTTTTTTGGTACCAGGGATTGAGCCCAGGGGCACTCAATCACTGAGCAACATCCCCAGCCTGTTTTTTATTTTTTATTTTGAGACAGAATCTTGCTAAGTTGCCCTGGTTGGACTTCAAATTGCCAAGACTGGCCTCAAACTTGCAATCCTCTTGCTTCAGCTCCCCAAATCTGATTTTATCTCTTTGTTGAACTTCTAATTTTGTTCACAAGTTGTTTTCTTGATTTTGTTTAGTTACATATCTGTATTCTCTTGTAGTTATTTAAAATGATTATTTTAATTGTTTATCAGGTTGTTCATAGATATCCCTTTCTTTATTATTGGCTATTGATACTAGATTTTGTTCTTTTGGTTGTGTCATGTTCGCCTGATTATTTGCTGTGGAATTGCATTGGTGTCTGCACATCTGAAGCACTCACTTCTTGTGGTCTTTATAGACTAGCTTTAGTAGGGAAAGCCCTTCATCAGTCAGCCTGTCCAGAAATTTGGGGAGGGCCATCTGGCAGAATCCATTGGCAGGTTTAATAATATATTTTTCAGGTAGGCTGGCTCTGTGCCTTAGTGTCCTAATGATCAGTGTGGTGCCTGGATCTGTGGAACTGGACCTGGATCCTGGATCCACTGGGGTGGACCTGTTAACTGAGCCTCCAGGGACAGATCTGCAGCCTGTGTTCATAGGGATCAACAGGTCAACATGAATCCTGGGACTATGTGGGTAAACAAGGTGCTGGGTTAGGCCTCAACTCTGAGTCCTAAAGGACTAGTCTAAGGCTGGGATGAGCCTGGTACCTGAGTCCACAAGGACAGGCCTGGCTCACCTGAGATTGTAAGGATGGACCTGGAATGTAGGTCTGTAGGGGCTGGCTTGGAGCCTTGGTCTTCTGGGATAGGCCTGGAATCTGGATTCACAGGGTGGGGATGAAGGTTAGGTATGCTGGGATAAGCCTGGGGCCCACGTCTGTGGAAAGTGGGCCTGGGTCCTGGCTGCACTGGAACACAGGACCACAGGGACTGTTCTAGAGAGAAAATAACTATATTATGTCTACATAAACTTTCAATAAAATCAAAGGGCATAATAAATATATTTTATACATGGTGTATTATTCATAGTTTCCCATTGCTATTATAATAAATTATCACAAACTTGGTAATTTTGAATAGCATAAATTAATTCTCTTAATGGAAGTCAGAAGTCTAAAACTGAGGTATTAGCTATATTCTTTCTGGTAGCTTTAGGGGAGAATCTGTTTTCTTGCCTTTTCTAGTTTCTAGAAGCTACCTGCATTCCTTGGCTTATGGCCCCCTTTCTCCATCTTCAAAGTACATTACTCCAACCTCTGGTTGGTTCCACTGTCATGTCTCCTTTTACTTTGATCCTTCTGCCTCCTTCTTATAAGGACTGTTGTGATTAAACTGGGCCCAACCAAATAGCCCGCAATAAGTTCCCCATATCAAAATCTTTAATCATATCTGAAGGGAATCTTTTACCATGTAAGGTAAAAGGAGGTATTCAGAGGTTCCAGGAACCGGGGCAGGGACATCTTTGGGGGACCATTATTCAGTCTATAGCCTCAAACTTTACTTCCCAGTAACACTTCTCCACATGCTCCTAGAGTATATGCTCCACAAAGGCCAGAATAAACTGATGCTAGCATAAAGTCAGAACAAGATGATCTCAGAATCAGACAAAACCATGAAAAGAAATGCAGAATTCAATCAGGTATCTTTTTCTCAAGAGTTTTATGATAGAAAAAATATGAAAACATGGTACTATTTCATCAAGTGGAAAGACCCCAAGGAGAAAAATATGAGGTAAAGACAAAGCAAAGTCTGGTCAAATATAAAACTGAGGGTAACAAGTGAAGATGCCCATGAATGAAAAGGAGGGGGATATATAAATTGAAGCAAAGAGTCAAGACCACTTCCTTGTTAGAATCACCAACATAGTAGTGTGAATAAGGCTTATTATGTCACAGTGTCACAAACAGGAATCTGATCCACACCCTTGCTTTTATCTTAGGACATTATGTAGTCTCAACCAGGTGACATTGCAGCCCCAAAACTGTCTGACATATTTGTTTCCTCAGTGGATAAAAATCTTTTAATCTTGAGGATATTTATAAGTTAAATATAGAAATGAAACACAGGAAAAATCCTACTAAGGATAATTTCACAAAGGAAGGGATGTACTTTCAGGCAAGTGAGGCCAGTAAATATGTACATATGCATATACTAGTGAAGGAAGAGGACCAGAGGAGGGAGGACTACCATCTGCTATAGCACAAAAAGAACTGCACACTTAAGAGTGCTGTAAATAGCTCTACTGGGCTAGCAACAAAGTAGGAGTAGAGGGTGGATGTAAAGAAACAACAACAACAACAACAACAACAAAAACATCCAAAAACCATAAGCAGAGAGAAGCAATGTAACATAGAGGTTAAGTGCCTGTGGAGTAATATAACCTAGATTAGAAATTTGATTCTGCCCTCACTGGCTAGGTAATCTCTTAAAGTTCAGCAAAATCTCAATTATTTCATATATAAAATATGAGTATAAAAGTACCTAACATATGCATTTGTTTTGAGAATGAAATCAAAATAGTTCTGGGTTCATCTAATGGAATAGTCAAAAATAAATAAAGGGGAAAATAACTCCAAATAATATTTCTCCAAGGCATAATTTGTCTTCCATTCTCTCTGTGATTTTTTTAAACTGTTTTCTTTTTCCTTTTTGATCCTTGACTGAGGATTTCACTTCCTCTAGCACTAATAGAACTTTTGGTGATGATGGAAATGTACTAAATCCACATTGTCCACCACGTAGCCACTATACATGTATAGCTCCCAAGCAACTGCAATGTGACTGATATGACTAAGGGGCTGGATTTTTAAAAATGACATCTTTTATTGAGATATAATTCATGTATCATAAAGCTCACCCTTTTAAAAGTATACAATTCAGTGGTTTTTAGTATATACACAAAGTTAGGTTTCAATCAGCAAGCACTAATTCCACAATATTTTCACAACCTGAAAAAGAAACCCCATACCTCATGAGCTGTCACTCTCTATTCTCTCCTCCTCCCAACCCCTCATAACTACTAATTTCATTGCTGGCTCAATAGATTTACAGAATACTGGACATTGTATATAAATGGAATCATACAAAGTGTGGTTTTTGTGTCTGGCTTCTTTCACGTGGCATAATGTTTCTGAAGTTAATTTATGTTGAAGAATGTATTCATACTTCATTCTTTTTATGGCTGAATAACATTCCACTGTGTGTAACTACCACATTTTGTTGATCCATTCATCTGTCAATGGGCACTGGGGTTGTTTATGTCTTTTGGCTATTATGTATAAATAATGCTCCTATGAATACTCATGTATAAGTTTCCATATAAAGATAAGTTTTCATTTTCTTGGATATATACCTAGGAGTGGAATTCCTGGGTCACATGGAAACTATATTTAACTTTTTGAGGAATTACTAGCATGTTTTCCACAGTGACTGTACCATTTTATATTCTTACCAACAATGTATAAAAGATTCCATTTTCTACTATCTTGCCAATACTTGTCACTGTTCATCTTTTTTATACTAGCCATCCAAAAGCATATGAAGTGACATCTCATTGTGGTTTTGATTTGCACTTTTATAGTGCTTTGATGTTGTACACCTTTTCATGTGTTTACTAGTCATTTGTAAATCTTCTTTGGAGAAATGTCTGTTCAATGTATTTTTAAATTTAATATTGATTAACCAGAAACAGCTGTATCTAGCTACTGGTTCAAGGTCCTGTGGGAGTGGCTACATGACTAACAGTCAAGCCCAGTCTCATGACTCCTTCCAGATGCCCCACATGGAACCATGAGTGATCCAACATTCAAGAAAAAGGAATGAATGTAACATTTATAAGGAAAAGGTGTTCAGCATAGAGCCTAGTATTCAGAAAGCTCTCAAAAATTACTACAGATGATGAAAATAATTTACATTTATTGAGCACCTGCATGGCTCCAAGGACTGTGTGTCATACTCACCATTTCATTATCACAACAATCCTATCGGGCATATTCTGATTCCATATTACAAATGAGGAAATAGTTTTAGACAGATCAAGTCAGCCAATTACTAGTAATTTTACTCACTGCAGAATTCTCCATTCCATTTCAACTTTGGAAACTTCTTTTGTTCTTCTGGCAATAATGTTAATACATCTCAACTAGTGACCTGAGTATTATTTAGGATTCTATTATGTTTAGTATATACATTACAATTCTCCACACCTACTAACCTATCATAAAGGATCATTATGAGAATTAGATGGATTAGAAGAAAATATTAACACTAAAAGAAAATATGAATTCCTGACTGTGTATTATGGGCCAGAATTTTATATTTTCTAATGTGTTTGTCCATTTCCCTCCTCTCTTTAAATTGGTTCAACAATTATGTATTGAACATCTACTATGTGGCAGACACTATCTTTGGTGGTTGAAATACAGCAATGGATTATGAAAGCCATGAATCCAGACCTAATAAAGCTCAAAAATAATAAGAAATACATGATTTTAAATGTAGACAAGCTCCAATAAGTCTATACCACATGGAGACCTTGGTGCAGTGTCTATTTCATAATAAATCTCATCTGATAGTGCAGCCTAAGTACCCTTAAATGACACTCTGCGCAGACTAAGAAATTTTGAATCTGAACATTATAGTCTTTAAAATGGCTTAAAATCCACACATTTGGCAGAACTTGCCAACAGCAGTTGCTATTCTTGAAGCATAACCCAGCTCCCAAGCATGTCTAGCTGACAGAGAACTGAAGGAAATTATTAAAGCTTACCTTCAGCTCTGTGGGGTTGTCCCAAACTCCTCTGCACACAAGGGGAGAACAACACAGCAAGAATCACCAGAGCTTTTCTCTTGCCTAAAGTGTAGTATGATTTCCCAAGTGAACATCAACACCTACCCTTGACCCCTATTTCAGGCAGATAAAACAGAAATGATGAAGTTGTTCAGATGATTCGTGTAGGTGGCTATTGTGATGGCTGGGACAATAACACTGTTCTCTTTTAAAGAGTTCACATTTTATTCACCACTATAAATAATAATTTAATTTTTAAAATACTGCATTTCCAACACCATGCAGCAAAGTGCAAATTCTCCTGTAGATAGGATGCTTCTGGCAATAGACCTGAGTAACTCTGAGGGCTGGCCTTTCCCTGACCCTCTCTCTCTTTGTATCTCGCCTCTGGGATGAGTAATCAGGGCAAAAAGCCATGAATTAAGTTGATTGGGACAGTCTAAATGAAAGGACTAACTCAATCATTTCCAGTCTCAAACTCACTGACTATTTTCTGTCTTACCCAGCATCTCCTATCAAAGTATTCAGCCTAGTTTTACTGAAAGAAATCATGGACTAAACACTAACCAATAATACAGCTCAGTATGATTTACCAATTTATGTTTCCTAACTTAAAACATCAGTCATGTAAAGAAAAAATACAACCATGGAATCCCAAATGCAAAAACAACACTTTTTTCTGATCTTGCTACTAAAGCCAATGAACACTATGAAAGACCTTTCTTTCAAATGGTATTATATTTCTTTCAGTGATGTGGGTAAAGGGGAAGAGTCCAAATGCATCAATAAGAACAATGGAAAAATTCAGTTCTTGGATTATATGTAAAGCTGACCACTAATCATCTTAACAGCTGAGAGCAAGTACAAAGGAAAATCAAAAGTACAATATAACATTCCAACTACAGGTAAAAACAGCCATTCTTTGATGGCTAACCATAACTCTCCTGGTAAATGTTCTAAGATTGCCCCACAATATTTGGTAATGTGCTCACAAACATCCTGTAAAATATAAGTGAATACAGCACTCCAGGACAAGGAAAACAAAGCTCCAGATGGGAGGGCACTATTTCAACAGCTCAGACCACACCAAACAGCTCACATTAATTCCTAAACTTAGCAGTCACAGGGTGGGCTTTCTCTTGAGGAAATAAAAAAGGCAGTAAGAACTGGGATAAATGAATATTATAATAGATGATTAAATTAGATTACACTAGACCACAGAAAAACTGAGGATATACCAGTGCAGAATCAGCAAGGAAAGGTCACAGAATTGTTAAACAGGCTACCACCATTACCAAGCAGAAAAGGAAAGGGCAGAGTAGTATATTATTTCCATTCACAAGTCTCTAGTCACTGAATTAATAATTTGACATCAGGGAAAGGAACAAGTTTGTAGAAATATGAGGGTCAGGTATAAAGGCAGACACAAGTGTGTACCTGATGATTTTAGCTGTTCCCAGTTCAGAATTACAGACAAGAAAATACCAAGGCTTCATCTCAACCAGGGATCAGCAAGCTTTTTGTTTAAAAGGCCAAATAATAAATAGTTGAGGCTTTGTGGGCCAAGCAGTCGCTGTCAAAGCTACTCAATTCTGCCTACAGCATAAATGCAGTCACATTACTTAAAAAGATTGTGGGATGATTTAGTCTATGGGCTATAGTTTACTTATCCCTGATCTCGGGTTAAGTTAGTGGTTCTCAAACTTTTGCGTGCCTCAGAATTCTCTTGGAGGGCTAATTAAAACAGAAGTAATAGAGCCCATTCCCAGAGCTTCTGATTCCATAGGGTCAGGGTAGAATCTCAGCGTCTAAATTTCTAACAACTCCACAGATGCTGCTGTGGTCAGGAGGTGATCCACTTTGAGAACCACTGATCTATACCTTACTAGCTAAACAGGATGCTAAACATTTTAATAACTAAGTTTATATCTGATTGGTAACAAACATTGGTTACTTGTAAATTCCCAACTTCAAAGCTCAATCAAAATTATATAATTGAATGGGAAACACATTAGTTGGGATTCTTGTACTTTGTTTTGACTTCAGTGTAAATTTATTATTGCCCCATCAGTAAACTAAACACAATTCACCCTCAACTCTCTTTATTTAACATTTTCAGCAAACATGTTCTAAATCCTTAGAGCTCAGAAGTATTAAGGTCTATAAATCAAAGAAGAAAATAAAATCATTATTAAAGACAAAGGCAAATGATTCTTGCAAAATTAAAGAAAATTCAACAGCCTATTTCTAATTAGAAATACTTCATTTCAATAAAATTGAAATAATATATATAAGGCAGTTTAAGACTTTTTAAGAATTGTCATTTTATGCTAACAATTCCATGAAATTGATAATACACCCATTATTACCTTTCACTTACAAGATGAAAAAACTGAGGAAAATAAAACAAATTGTGATATATTGAGACTTATCAAAATTTTCTTCCTTAAAATATTTCTTTTTCCTAGTAAATCTTAAATTACATTTTTAAAATCCAACTTACACATATTCTTTTTTTTGGTACAAGGGATTGAGCCCAGAGGCACTTAACCACTGAGCCACATCCTCAGCCCTTTATTTTTTATTTTGAAACAGGGTCTTGCTAAGTTGCTAAGGGCCTTGCTAAGTTGCTGAGATCCCCTTTGAATTTGGGATCCTCCTGCCTCAGCCTCCAAAACTGCTGGGAATACAGATGTGAGCTGGCATGCCTGGAGCACATATTCTTTTAGGACTGTATCTATGAATGTGCCTTCATGGAGGAAAATATTCTATTAAGATCTTCCAGTCCATATTCACATTCGTGGACCTAATTCTGAACCCACCTAGGCAAATCTAGTCAAGAAGCCTGAACTTCAATCAGATGTCAATTTAAAACCTACCAAATAATTAGCGCAAGTGGGTCATAGATTATGAAGTGTGATCCAGCAGTACAATAGAAATACTCAGCAATGGGAGAAATATTAACGTAGATAATCCAAAAAGTACAGCATAAGGCCTAGACTGCTCCCTCTCCAGATTTCCAGGTGCTTTCTGCAATGATGACAATGAAAGTGACTTTATTTGAATAGATATTTACATGGATCACTATTACATCCATAAGAGGGAAGCATTTAAAAAATAGCACAGTCTACAATATGTACAGTTACTAGAGGACTTCTCCATTCTTCATAGCATGTTTTTTTAAACATTATATATGGTGATGATAATGTGAGATAATTACATTCTCACTCTGAACCTGTGATTTGAACATTCCCGTAACATTTTTTAAAAATTTATATGAAATATAATTAAAGAAATCCTCAGTGAAAACAGCTCCCTGTTTGCTTTACAAGTATCTATTTCATGTGACAAAATTAAAGAAAAACTTTATTAAAAAGATAATTTCAAATTCAACATCACATTATATGCCAGGACAAAAACCCAGTTAAGAAAATATTAAGCCTAAGAAGTAGACCAGTAGAAATTCTTATATCAGTAAAGTCTGACAATTTTGCTTTTGAACTAAGGCTCAAAGGGTAAGTAACCAAAAACGTCTAACCTAAATAAATGTATAAATAGTACTGTCTAAGGGTTATCATAGGAAAAGATTCCTTCTTCTGAAGTCAACTTAAGTATTTCCCTAGAAGTGTTCTAAATAGACCACTCAATTCCAACATGATGGTTTTATACCTAGCAATATAATCTGACTTAGTAGATGAAATGTTCTGTGGACTTAGGTACTTTTGGTTCAGTGCCCCATTGTATCAGACACTACAACTTTAAGATCCTTCCACCTCATATTGGCTACTGCTAAGATGTAGAAATTGCTGTCATAATAAAATTTTGGAAACTACATATAAGAACATTGCAATATTCATAAATCCCGTACATGACTGCTTCTTAACTATATATTCTGGGATTTTCCTTTTCTCAGCCCTAAAATTTCACAATATGAACAATTAATTGCTCCGACAAATGTCTAAATGCAAAGGTTAATGGTTTGATACAAAATTCCCTCTTTTAATATAATCTTTGGAGCTTTTCATAAAACTACAAAATTATAATCTAGAACAGACTTACAAATTATGAAAATCTGTAAACTCAAAGAATATTGTCTTTCCTACATACATAAGAAGCAACAATAGATTTTTTTTTGTTTATTAGCAATTTTAATATTTACCAAAAATGTTTGACAACACTTTCTAGATATGCTCTTATGTTATTTTTCAAGCTGAATGTCATAAGGATGTTACCAATTTTCTTAGTCTTTTTTTTTTTGAGTGAATAATTTTTATTTTTTTCTTTTTTTTTAATTTATT
>PVKS010045340.1:0-13853 GCA_004027875.1 Aplodontia rufa
TTTTTTACCATCTCCATGTTTTTTCAAATTCAAGGCTTTCCCTAGCACCTTTATTATCACTTACTAGATATATAGGAGGATCTCTGGTGTGTCCTGAACAAAAGAATTTGGTGGATAATCCAGCTACTCCCATGCTCACTGGTCTCACAAAGTCTTCCTTCACTTTTGGGAAGAGCTGCGGAAACAAATTATATCTCCTAGCACCATGGGATTAAAGGCCCAGAAAACTGAGAAATCTATGTGTATTTTAGGGAGCACTTGACAGAAACACTACTATAAGAGCACTGTCTCTGTCCATTATCATCTTGGATTCAGTAACGAGATTATATTACAAATTAAATTTAGAGCCTGTCCTACACTAGAAAGCAAATCTCTGCAAAACCACCACTTTGTCCATCCAGAATAAGCTCACTACACAAACATCCCAGGGAATCTCTAAACACTGTTAGGAACTGCATGAGCAAATACTTTTAAAGTAAATACCCCAAGTTGACTTCACTCAAGTCCCCAACCCACCCTCATCCCTATCCCCAAATTTCATTTCTTGACTAACTTCTGTGAGTAAGATGGAAAGTAAGGTTTGGAAAAAAGACATGAAAGATGGCTAAAAACACAATCAGGGAAGAAATGCCAGAATTAGGTATCTCAGATGATTCTAAACACACTGTTCAAACTGAACTCAGAAAGCATGCACAGAGCCCACAAACACTCCTGAAAAGTTCACACACAACAATCAATACCTACTAGAAAAAGGACTGTCTTAAGGATTAAAGGGGAGAAAAAAAGGGACACCAGCTGCTTATAAATTATTAACAATCAAGAAAAACTCATGTCTAACAGATTCATGCCACATCCTAGATGGAAGCCCCTCAAAGTCTGTTTCCCATTAACTTCAATTGGTACTCACTTCTCTGTATCTGAGGCTAGAAGATTACCTCACAGCTTTAATGTTTCCCAGCAGGTGTTTTAAATAGTCTTTGCAAACCGCAAGGACAAATCTAGGAAAAGTAACAAGTCCCAAGTTTCCAATGGGTAAGATAAATAACCTCTACTACAAGCTTGCTATACTACTTTCCTTCTAATTAGCAGGTAAAAGGGGATTTTTCTGGTGGCAATCATCACTCTATCTGAGGATTAATATACAGGCAATAAGTTACCAAAAAGTTAAGAGCATACAATTAGTGTCAAAACAATTTGTATTTTGAATCACGTCATTTCATGTTTTTCATTATTAAGAACACAGCAGACTCTGAGGAAAGTATACTATAAAATCGTTTTGTTGAAAAGATATCCAATTGGTTATCAACTTTCCAATGTTGCTAAATGAAATGGATGCTGGTAAAATAGACTGTCAGCTACCTTGAGAGAGGAAAAAAAGAAGAATGATAGGGAATGGTCTCAGATCAAGTATCTCCCCATACCAGTTAAGATTCCCATGAGAAAATCTATGAGAATGCCTATAGGATAAAGGCAAATAAAAAAGATGTTAAGGAAAGGAGAATTCAAGAACAGATCAGAATTTAATAATTTGACCGATTCCATTTTCTAATGAGTAAATTATTCTTGATAGTCTAGATAAATAATTTCTTTCTAAATGAAGATAAAATATTACTTAAGGGGCTGGAGTGGTGGCTCAGCAGTTGGAGCACTTTCCTGGCATGTGCGAGAACCCAGGTTCAAACCCCAGCACCACGTACACAACTAAGTGTCAGAGAAACAAAGGCCAGTCGAAAAAAATTAAAGTGATTCTCTCTCTTTCTCACTCTCTCCCTCTACTCTTTAAAGAAAAAAAATGTATTATACTTAAATTCGGTCCAGCTTAGCTTGACTATTCTTCCCATTTGAAAACCAAGTGACCTTATAAGGCTTTATATAAAATCTTAAGATATTTTGATCTCCAGAGGAAATATCATTAAACAAACAAAAATTACTGCTTATTGTCATAGAATTAAGTACAACAAGGTAACTTACCATATTTATAATTATATGATCATTTTTAGGCAAAAAAATTGGCTATTTGCCCCTTTAATTCTATGAATAAATCTGGTTATCTTTTGAAACTGTCTCATTACAGAAATGCTAAATTATGTTTTAAGAAGTTAAAATTGAATTACCCTACTTTACTCTGGGATTATATGGCAAAAAAAAAAAACAAAAAACCACCATACAAAAAATGGCCAAACATCTTGTTTATAAGAATGGCCAAGATTCTAAGCGATACACCAGCAATCTGATTGACAGTAGGGGAGGAAGGGGTGTCAGAGTCAGCCATTCTCTATTTGGAATAACAGAATTCTCAAGCAGAGAAAATGAACTGTTAAAAAAGATGTTTGCCTCAAATTCTTCTTTGCATATTAAATTACAAAAAAATGAGAAACATTACATATTAAGACTTAGAAGTAGAAATTCTTCAATAGCTAATTATGTTACAAATCATGACTAATTTTCAGAAAAAGGATGTCAAAATCAAGAATAAAAAATGGAGAAGTAAAAGAGAAAGTAAGAGTAGAAGATTTTTTCCAATTAAAGTCTGCATCATATCCAATAATCTATAATCATAAGTTCACTTCATGGGAAAAATTAACCAAGGACATCACAATCTCTATTTTAAAAAACACCTCAATTTTAAGCTCTCTAACAGGATTCACACATAGGTGAGTCAAAAGAAAATCATCCTTGAAATAGCCAACCTTGGGCTACAGTGGTGGCTCAGTGGTTGGAGTACTTGACTCAGAGAAGCCTAAGGCCAGATGAAAAAATAAAAATAAAAATAAAAATTGATTCTCTCTTTTAAAAAAGAGGGAGAGAGAGAATCAATTTTTATTTAGTTTTTCATGTTTCACTGCTCTGACACTTTGTTGTGTGCATGGTACTGGGGTCTGTCTTGCACATGCTAGGCAAGGACCATAACCACTGACCTCTGACTGCTCCAGCCCCACTCTCTTTAAAAAAAAAAAAAAAAAAAAAACAAAGGAAAGAAAAATATTCAACCTCTACTTAATAAAGGAAATCCTTATTTTGGAGTGGTATTCTACTGGTGATTTTCAGTTCTAAAGAACATCCCTGCCACTGTTCTAAAATGTGTACTATGCAATACTAAGTTTTATGACATGACAATAACTGAAATACTAACCAAAGCAAACCAATGAAGTTGAATATTCATAGCCCATAGCTATTTTTTTAAACATTTTTTAAACAACTTTAGTTTTTCACATGGCCTTAGTTGCTCCAACACTCAGTTGTGCACATGGTGCTGGGGTTTGAACCCGGGTCCTTGTGCTTGCCAGGCAAGCACCGAAACCACTGAGCAACCGCTCCAGCCCCGCCCATAGCTATTTTTAAGTGGCCTGTTCATCAAGGTTTGTATTATTGGAAAACTGCAGAAGGGTTGGTTCTTCTTTTATTTTGGGGTGTGGGGGTTCTTTTAGTTATACACAAGACATTACTTATTCATCAGCCTGCACTCCATAGTTTATTATGAAATAGTTAAATGAAAAATGGTCAAAAGTGGGGGGGACAGAATGACACATGAAGATACACTCTATGAGATATGAACTATTCTTAAAAATCAACTTAAAGGGAACTTGAAAAAGTTGTGAATTCTGAGGCTGAAATGGTAGCTCTGCAGTTACAGTGCTTGCCTGGCACGTGTGAGGACCCAGGTTCAAACCCCAGCACCATACACAATTAACTTGCAGAGAAACAAAGATTAGATGAAAAAATAAATAAAATGGATTCTCTCTCTCCATCTTAAAAAAAAAAAGTTGTAAATTTTACAACTTACACAAAACAGTTTCCTAACAATTGCTGAGCCAGTAAACTCTTTTTTTTTTAAAAGCACACGAAATAAATCTCAATTCCAGCGTCAGTGACGTAATTGTTTCTCATTAATTACATTTTAGTTGTACTCAACATGGACTGGGCGCACAGCAGTAAGTGTTAAAAATTCATGAATTGTTTAAAAGGTCATTACTAGATCTACATAACTGTTATACTCTCCTTTTGGGGAATTTTAGTCATCACAGTGTGATTAGATCAAGTTATTGGGCAAATGATACCTGGACACAGGGGGAAAAAAAGCAAAGGAACTGATTAACAAGAACATTTTTAATTAGCCTAAGAATAATATATAACAAAGGAGAGAGACTAGACACATAAAATTTTGGAGTGGGAAAGGACTTTAGAGAGATGCAACTCAGTGGTCTAGTGTGTGGGTGCCTACAGCTTCTGCAAGGGCTGAGATTCCAGGTACACATTACATTTTCTCTACAAAATTAATTCCATTAACAGTTAACTCAGTTAACTGCACAATTCCATGTCAGAATTTAATATTATAAGTACTTTTACTTGAAAAAACTGAGAACTATTAATCTAGTTTGATTTTCCTATTATTTGGATGAGGAACCCAAGACTGGGAGATATAAAGAGAATTGCCAAGAGTTGATTAGCACAGCTATTACCCAAGTGCACTTATAATACCTAAATACAGTGCCCTTTCTGCACATCTTACATAAAACACCATACAATTTGTACCTGGGTAGAGTTTACTTTATTTTTCAGTTGTTAGCGGCTCCCTCTGGTGTTTTTATCCAAATAAAATTCCTAGTAGTTAAAAGTCTTTAGTGCTGGGGATCAAGAATCCTTTCCTATTTGGGTAATGGTTATGCCTCACTGAACTTCAAATCTAGTAGTTGCAAAATGTGAAACTAAAGAATAAATATGAAAAAAAATATTTGAACTATAGTCTGTGCCCACTTTTCAGTCTTCTAACTAAAGTCTATTATTATTTCTTCCCCTTTCTAAACTTCTATTGTAATTATGGTTCAATCTGGGAAAGGCAGACATTTACATATTCTCCAATAATCTCATGTGTAGTGAGTCTCTCCTAACTGGATAAACAGTCAAGAATCAGATCTTAGATTTCAAAGTATTCCCAAATTTGAGTAAGGACGCAATAGATAACTGTTTGCTTCATAGCGTCAAGGAAGTAGAATTTTATACAACATTTAAAAACATACATAGAAGGTTCAATAATCTAGCATGAATGGGACACAGAAAAGACTAATTGTGCCTTTTCTGGAAAAAAAAAAGGTTAAAAAAATAAAATTCTTTTTTATCTTTTACATTTATTCTTGGCAAATAATGCTAGATAGTTATTCTCCTTTTCACATTTTCATCAGTACATCATTTTTTAAAAAAGCAATTATTAGTAAGTCTCTAAAAAGTATGGCATTAGAAAGAATTTATAGGCACACTGCAAATTCTACAAAGCTTTACCTCAACTACTCCCCCTAGATTTAAGGAAACAAAATCAACTATAATTTACAAAGCCAAAGAGAAATAACCTTTTGGGCTAATTGATTTCTCTCATGTGGGAGAATATAGCACAGGAGTAAAAAGAGTATGGACTCTGGATTCCAATTCCGATTTGCCACTTACTAGATATGACATCCTCAACAAGTTCTATGAACTTTAATTTTCTTCCTTGTTAAATGGGGAAAATATACATTTTGTGGGGTTCATAGGAAAACTTCCAGAGAAAATGCACATTAAGTACATAGCACATGCTAGTTATTCAAATTAGTTCCATGTCCTTCCCTCATTTGGCATAATTTCTGGTTCCCTCCTAAATCAAATTCAAAGAAGCATTCCTCACTTTTTTCCTCACTAGTTTTCATTCCATTTCCCTATATTTCTGTCACTCTCAGTCTATCTTTTTCTTTTCCTCTATACCTTTCTAATACTCTTTTAAAGTTACTTCCAATATCCACAGGGGAAGTGACTATAAATTTTACTGACCTCATTTATCTATTCAGTAAAACCTCTCCCTCAAAAAGCAAGGGAACTTGCAGAGGAAATAAGGCAAACCGGAGCAAGCATACTCCCTATGTAAATTAAGTTGAGCAAAGGAATACTCTGAGTTTACTCTTCCCAAGTATAATATGTAACCTCTCCTCACGGGCCTCTCTACCCACCTCAAGATAATTACACGCCTTCCTCAAAATAAAATAAAATCCTCTACATTCTGTATTTTAAACATCTTACTATATCTAAAGTGGATGAATGTACCATGCCCTGTCTTTTACTTAAATCATACATATACTTGGTCATTTCACAGTAACCCATGTTGAAAAAGTTACTTTGGTTTTTAATACCTGGTGTACGAGTGTTGAGCATATTGAAAGGAACCATACCCTCTCCTTTATGAACATGCTGCCTTAGGTTCTTAAGATTTGTTTTATAAAAAGAAGCCAGTAGGGAAGAGGGTGAAACACAGTCCTATAGGGAAAACTCTTGACCTCACAATTTTGACCAATTTGGGTTGTAGCTGTGACTGCTGTAAGTGAAGATTGCTGCCATCAGAGCACAAAGCTGAACATATCTTCACTTCTTACCCTGTGCCTCCTTCAATTTTTAGATTTCTGACCTCGACTAAATACCAACAAGCTTTTTACTCTCTAGTGTACCTTCTAGTATACAGTTCTATTCCTCAGATAACAAATTGTTAGCCAAGTTCAGAGATAAAACTGAGGAATTAACATAAAAACCATGTTTCCTCAAAAATCAGAAGCTGCTAGTTAAGCCTCAAGAGCTTATGAAAAACACCAACGTGGTATTATTCAGTCACCAATCTAAAGAGAGAACTTTGACTCAAGGTATAAATGAAATTTCAATTATATAAATATATTTATAAATATTTATACAATTATATACGTATACATAAGCACTTACACAGACTTAGAAAAAAATGTTAAGAACATTAATTCAAAAGGACTCACTGAAGAATAACAGAATTTTCCATGATTTCCTTGAGGAGATACATAACTCATTTTTTAGGAAGGGTCCCTTGAAATCCAACCATTAAAAACGATATTCTATAATTGTGTACTAGCAACACACAGCATCTTTTTTTTTTTTTTTTAAATCCCCTAGTTGCCAGGAGAGTGATCATAAAGTAGATGGGAACCTAAAAGGCCTCTGAGCAATAGCAATTTATCATGTTCCTCAAGTGGAAGCATCAGTCCAAACCCCCAAATAACAACAGGTCATTCTACTTTAACAGTTTTACAACAAGTTCTGATTCTGTCACCAGATCACTTCTAACATGTCTATTAAAACTCAAAAGAAACAAATGGACATACAGTGAAGCTGGTAAGTAAACAGTATTATATAGATTCAAGATGGCTTTTTCTAAATAATACTGAAACAAGCTTTCACTAACTATAATTTGAATGTGGCTTTGCTGGCAGAAAAATCCCACAACATCAAAAGATTACTGGTAATTTCCATCACCCCTAAATAAAATGTTGTCTTTTCAAGAACTTAGTTTAAAGGTCTTCCTCTTGGGAAACTTTCAGTTTTGACACCTTCTGGAAGAAAACAATGTGAGGAATTAAAGGTCAATCAGTAACCAGAGCCTTTTAGAGATTACTCCAACCAGGGGTGAAAAATGAATCGTTATTTATAACCAAAGGAACGTGGTGAGCGACTCTCAGCTGCATGCTTTCTTCTACCCCCCGGGACACACACGAGTACGCCTTGAGCACATAGGACAGTCAACAACCACAGTGGTTGCAATTACAAGTCATCGCACTGCATGATTATTGAACAGCTGCCTTCCTACAGATTGCTGTGGACCCAGACTATAGAGGAGCCAAAGGAACTAAAATGCTGTACTGGCAAAATCAGCAAGCATTCCTACCCCAGTCACTACATGTGCTCACTACATGTCCATTCTAGGACTAGCAGGAGCAATGTAACACAGTAGTAATGAAGAAAGCTGCCTCAGGCTAGGACACGGAAAGCCACCCATGCTACACATCCTAAACTAAACAGTCACTCTTCCACTAACACATATAATGGAAATAGCTCTTGTAGATGGGAAGATGCAAATTCTTTGGGAAAATATTTTAAATACGATCAGCAATTAATTACGGTGTTTTGTCCATGTTAAAAAAGTCCAAATATTTTGTTACGTGCTATTTCCTACATGAAAAACAACAAAAAATAGTTTGTGAAGTTCTCCCTACTACAAATGGGGGCTTACAAAAAAGGGAGATTGTTCTTATTCTGAATCTAGCCATTCTTTATCAAAGAAGTTTGAGGAGTAGTATTATTTGATCCCAAAAAAGTGCCGTGCAAGAGATCACTTACTGGAACACACATTTCCTGCTGCCAGTACTAGGAGAGATTTATCCATACACTTCCATTTGGTCACCGATTAGGTAAGAAAGAACAAACATGAGTAAAAGAAGAGAATAGGGGAGGAAGGGTGGGGGGTGGAGGGAGACTGACTGTAGGTGAGAACAAGAAATAAAAGAGAAGGCAGGTGACTTGCTTGCCAACTTTGGCTCTATGGTCCTATGAGCCAAAATGCATACTTAGTGACATGGTATCTCACAGGAAAAGGGGAAAAGGGGGGAAGCTGAGAGAGGTCAGGCCATGGTGTTAATTTCTTTCCTGTACAAAGACAGTCTCTTGAGGACAAAGCCCTGCCTCTTGTAATGTAATGTCATAGTCCAGATGAGACAGTTTCCTTCGAGGGAAGTTGGTGAGAAGTTCAAAACGTTCATTTGGATATCCTTTAGACTGGACGTGCTTCACCAAAGCCTATGAGAAACACAGAAAGACAAAGCTGTTAAATAAAAATAAAAGGAAACAAGATGGTCATGTTGGCTCACGCCTATAATCCCACTGACTTAGGAGACTAAGGCAGGATGATCACAAGTTTAAGGATGGTCTCATCAACTTAGTGAGACCCTGTCTCAATTAAAAATATAAGAAGGACTGGGGTAGATCACCCCTAAAGTTCAATTCTTAGGACCAAACAAAAACAAAGAAAACAACATATTAATGAATTAAATATAAAGCACTGCTTTTTCTTTACCTTTTTTTTTTTAAGGGGAGGGCAGTACTGAAGATTGAGCCCAGTGTTCTCATGCATGCTAAGCCAAGTGCTTTACCACTGAACTACATCCAACACTATTCTATCATATGAGATGAAATAAAAAGAGTAAGTTATTCTTTCAGGTAATTCCAATTATAGTTTGTGAACCAGCAAGCCTAGCTTGAAGTTTATCCTTGCAGAAGAGCCAATGTAACCCAACTCCTTCCGTAGAATGGTAATAAATCTCTGTAGAATGGTAACAAATCTGTATCCAATAAGTTAGGGTTACTATGTGATAGAGAAATATGCAGAACTATTACTATCTCCACAATAGACAAACCCAACATTTACAATGTACTGTCCTTATTTTTAAACTTTTTATCATTTTTCTTCCTTCCTTTTATTACATATGGTCGATCTTGTCACCTGTGTACTGACTCGCTTGTCTTTTCAGAAACTGCACCAGTACAGAATTTCTCATTTTACAATTTCTGCAGTATCTGCCTTTCTACATCAGGCTTAAAAACATGCTCAGTCTCTCCAACCCATTTTTCCTTCTAACTACAGCCAACAGAGTAGCATTCCCGGTCCCCAGGGAATATGTTCCAAGACCCTCAGTACATATGTTTGGACCCATACATATACACTATGTTTTTTCATTATACACACACACACACACACACACATACACACACATAATAAAGCTTAATTTATAAGTAACGCACAATAAAAGATTAACTAATGATAAAACAGAATGTACAAAAATATACTGTAATAAAATTACCAGTATGACTACTCTTAAAGCTTTGGAAGCATCATTAAGTAAAATAAGGGTCACTAAATGATAACAGCAAAAACATACCTACTGACATTGAAAGTATAAATATTTTTACAAACCTAATTAAATATTGTTTTTTAAAAGAGAAGGACAGTAAGAGTGAGAGAGACAGAGAGAATCAATTTTTACTGAGTTTCTCACATAGCCTTTGTTGCTCTGACACTTAGTTGTGTACATGGCCATACTGGGCAAGCGCTATAACCGCCAAGCCACTGCACCAGCCCCTGGTTATTTTTTAAAGGGTTACTTAAAGACAGTACTGTGATACTGCAATAGTCAATGTGATAATGGAAAAATGGCTACTGACTAAAAGGTATATCGGGCTTGGATGATTCAGATCTCAGGTGACCAAGTGAGATGGTCCAAGATTTTATTTCAAGATGCTACTCAGAATGGTGTACAATTTAAAATTTATGAATTATTTATTTCACAAATTTTCCATTAAATATATTTAGACTGCTATTGACTGCAGGTAATTAAAACCTTAGTGGATAAGGGGGAGCTACTGTACTTGCTTGGGTTCCCTGTCTCACCTCTGATCCCCTTCCAAATACTAGGCCAGGGAGATAATCTTGGGTGTCAACACCAGAGGCCAGATTCTACTTGTACTCCAGTCACATGGTCTTTAAGAATCAGCCTAATTGGGGCTGGAGCGGTGGCTCATGGTTACGTCGCGTGCCCGGCATGCACAAGTACACGGGTTCAAACCCCAGCAACCCACGTACACAACTAAGTGTCAAAGGAACGAAAGCCATGCGAAAAACTCAATAAAAAATCCAGATTAAGATGTAATGCTTTACAATCTAATACTTTTTTTAGAGTTATTATGGGAAGGGGAAGGGAGGGATAAGGGAGGGTAATTGGGGGGGGCACTCCTGGGGATAATTGAAATATCCAGAATATATACACATTTTATACACATTTTTTATTATTTTGTTAAAATCTTGTAAGGTTGTTCAAAAATAAAAAAAAAATGGATTCTTTCTCTCTTAAAAAAAAAAAAAGAATCAGCCTAATTATCTCCAGCCACTCAGAATGGCTAGGCACTGACATCTGACCCAGTGGGGGTTCATTCATAGGCTAAGCTAGTCAGATTCATTTTCTTTTTCAGCAATTAAAAAATAAGAGAGGGAAGAAGGCCTTAGATGAAAAGGCCCTTGGCATGACCATGATGGGTCACGTCATGTGCAAGCTGAGGAGTAAACAAAAGCTACCGGTATACAGGGAGGAAAATGGTATAAGGCAGAGAATCACAAGGAGAAAACCTGTCAGATTCCCTAAGAGGTAAACACAGGTTTAGCTCTTAACCGTTTTGCAATAACAGCTACTAGAAAACCCTGGTGTTCCAAGTCTTCAAATAAACCTATTCCTCCTTTTCCAGAAATAATCATTTCAGCTGGGCTTGTATTCCACATAGCCATGGAATAGATAAGACTTGACTGGAACAGACCCTATGTCACTTCCTGAGATCTGGGAAGGAAATAAACTAATCAGAATTAAGATTCAGCACAGTAGAGTTTCCAGTTAGAGATCAAAGTGAATATCTTACACCTATTTCAAAGAAGCAAGCAACACTTCCTGAACTTACTCAATTAATTAGTTTCTGATTCAACCAAATTCTTCCAGTGAAACATACTTACTAGCAGTTTAGCTTGCTCTGGAAGGGTAATCTGTTCCCTTTTGCCATCTGGGTACCGCAACATCAGCTGTGCTTTTGGTCCTAAGGGAAGAGTTTACAAAAAAAAAAAAGAGAGAGAGAAGATACAGAAAATTAATTTAAATAAATAAAACAAGTCACTCAGTAATACTGAAGCTTTAAGCTAAGTCTGCAATCTAACCCACCATTTACATCTATCCCCTCCACTATGCCATCGGATTTTTCAGGTGACATCTCCAAAATCTCTGGATCCACAGCTGGCAATCCCTGGTGGTTTGTGGCTGTTCCAGACTCAGTTCTAGCAGGGGGCTCAGTCACTGGTCTTCTGTTCTCCTCTTTTCTATGTCCCAAATCTTTGTGGGGAGATTTTCTGGATTTGGCAAGATTCTCTATCTCCTCTTCTTCATCAGAGCCACAAATGGATATGAACTCCTCACTGCCAGAAAAAAGTTCAGATTCAGATTCTTCATCTGAACGGCTATCCTGTTTTGTCTGTGTTGAATCGAAATGTGTTTCTTGCAAGGAGGCTCTGATGGCAGCTTCTAGCTGGCTGTCTTCACTTGCATCTATAAGGCTCTCCTGTGAGATGCAGTCATAAAACACAAGTGGAAAGAAAAACAGTTAAACCAAAAAGCAATCAGATCAAACAGAATATAAGAAAGATAACAGTCAACTTGCCATCACTGGGCTGAAGTAGTGGCTCAGTGGTAGAGTGCTTGCCTGGGATGCAAAAAGACCCAGGTTCATACCCCAGCAACACACACACAACCAAGAATCAGAAAAGCTAAAACCAGATGAAAAAATAAATAAAACTGATTTCTCTCCTCTCTCTCTCTCCCCAGTCTCTATCTTTAATGGGGGGGGGGGGAGGCTTGCAATCATTGTTTTCTGCTGACTGTATCTATTCCACTAAATTTTAAGCTTTCGAGGGCAAGCACTTCACCTTATAAATTCAAATTGGAACGGACATTTAAAAAATAAAAACATCATATAGCACCTAGCACACTGATGTTTCAAGCACAGATATTTTTGGCATCAAAATATAAACAAAACAAAGAAAACAGTTTACTCCTTGCTTAGACAAAGACAAGAACTAAAGTTTTAAATTTAAAGCCAAAATATCTTTTCCCCAACCCCTAGGTACTCAGGGTTGAACCCAGGAGCACTCTACCACTGAGCTATAAGCCAGCCCTTTTTGTGTTTTTAGACAGGGTCTTGCTCAGACTGGTCTCTACCTTGTGGTTCTCCTGCCTTCTTATTGTTAGCCTCCCCAGTTGCTGGGATGCACCACCCCACCTGCCAAAACACCATTCTTTAAAGTGACTAAACGACAGAAAAAGATGTCTTCCTTGTTCACCATTATACTTTTCAACTAGCACTAATTCCTAACATTTGTAAGTTACCATACAAAACTAGAGAGAAATAATAACTAAATTCTCCCAAGGTTAATTACAATAAAAGTTTTTATTATGAAAATGAGAAATGCAAATTTTGAGTTTTACCCTTGGTAAAGGTTCCCATGTCACTGATTTCACTAAATAAAATGTTTTATAAAATACGGATTGCTAGGGTGCTGAAGAGGTGACTCAGAGGTCAGAGCACTTGCCCGGCATGCAGAGGTCCCAACCCCAGTACCACTTACACAACTAAGTGTCAGAGAAACAAAAACCAGAGGAAAAAATAAAATTGATTCTTTCTCGCCCTCTCTCTTAAAAAAAAAAAAAAAAAAAGGATTGCTAGAGCAGAACTTATTTATATCTGGACTCAAGCACAATATAGAGGAAAAAACTTGTAAGATGACCTCATATTGAACAACGGACATAATGACTGAGAAATTACTGTTAATTTTTAGAGTATGCTAAATGGTATTTTAATTGTTTTTTATAAAAATAAAAAGAGCCTTTATCAAATTACATGCTAAGGGCTAGAGCAGTGGCTCAGTAGTTACGGTGCTTGTCTGGCATTCACAAAGATGGGGGTTCGAACCCCAGCACCACGTATACAACGAAGTGTTGGAGCAACAAAAACCAGATGAAAAACTAAAATTGATTCTTTCTCTCTCTCTTAAAAAAAAAATACATGCAAAAGTATTAATGAACAAAACAAAGAATGCTTAAATCTGCTTCAAAATAATTCAAATATGGTAGAAAACAGATTAATGAAGACTGACTACCTGTTATTACTGCAATTAACTAATGGACAGATAGTTTCATAAATCCCTTTAGTTTCTGAATACGCTTTAGATTTTCCACAATAAAAATGTAAAACAAAATGTGTTGATGACAAAAAATAAAAGGAACATCACTTTAATTTCACTACAAAGCAATCACATGACAAAAAATTAAAGAAAAATCTGGAAATAAACTTAAGTCTAATTTATCACCCTGAAAGAGAGGTAGACGTGCCCATGTAACATTCAATGGTTTAGGTAGACTACAGATTTTTTTTTTTATTAGAAGTATATAGATATA
>PVKS010045341.1:0-13847 GCA_004027875.1 Aplodontia rufa
GCACGTCAGGCACAACATACTTCAGATACTAAATGCACTGATCAGAATCCCTCTTCTTAGGAGGCAGGACAAGGATGGACAGGATAGACAAGAGGGAAGAAGAGAGAAAGCAGAGAGAAAAGAAGAAAACATGAAATGAACCAACAAAGACAAAAAACAGAAACAGAAACAGAAGCAAAAAAAAAAAAACACTAATAATAAAAAATAAAAAAGAAGGAGAGAGAAAAAACCCAGGAAACAAAAGAATAGGGAAACAAAATTAGTATTTTTATATGTCCATGAACTGATCAACTTTTCCAGTTATTGCACCAATATATGTCAAGAACAGGAGAAAGAAGAAGAAAGAGAAAGAAAAAGTATACATACATGTACAAAATCAGATAAAAAGTGAAAAATTTTTAATGAAAACTTGGAGCTATAGACAGTAAGAGCGTCTCTGAGCTCTTTGGGAGGAGATGTTCACTGTCGGTCTGGGTTTTGATATCAAGGTCTCTCAATCTGTAATTATGTGATCTCATAAAGAGGACTGGGATGTCCTTAGTCTCCTGGGATTTCTAGGAAGGGATTCCAGTGAAGATGAATGATTCTGGAAAGGTCTGAATTTTGCCAGTCTCCCAGGGGATCTGAAAGTCAGAAGTCTAAAGCTTTATGAGTTTAATGAGCAGGGAGGGTAAGACGTTTTCTATTCTCTCTCTGCTGGAAGTTGCAGACACTGTCTCTTGTGGCAGAAGACTCAGAGCCTTTAACTTGTCATGTGATCTTTCTAGCTGGGGTGGGGGTGGACAGGGCTGAGAAATGCTCCCCTTTACTCCTCAAACCCAAGTCCCCCTAAACAAGATGGAGACTGGGCCTGGCCAAAGCCTTCTCTTCCCAGTTCAGTCTGTGATCAGTGACCGTCTCCTGATGCAGCTTTCAGAGCATCAGAGAGTGCTGGAGAGTGGCTGTCTCATGGAGCTTTAAATGGCGGCTCAGCGGTAGAGGCTCAGCTCTCCCGCCAGGCAGCCTGCTCCCCTAGGCACCTCTGCAGGATGGAAAAAATCTATCTTTTTTCTCCACACACTTCTCCCAGGGTTCTGCTCCTCAAAAATACTATGTAAACTAGCACTGGGATTTCAAAAAGATAGTCCCCAAAATGCACCTTGAAAAACTGAAGATGAGCTGGGATTTTCCCAGTCAGTCTTGGAGTCTCAGGAAAAGCCACCTCCCTTCACCTCAACATCTTCCTCCCCATCTTATTATTATTATTTTTTTTAATGAGAAAAGGACAGTGAGAGAGACAGAGAGAATCACTTTTATTTAGTTTTTCATGTGACTTTCATTGCTCCAACACTTTGTTGTGTACATGGTCTTGGGGTTTGAACCCGCATCCTCATGCATGCCATGCAAGCGCTGTAATTACTGAGCTACCGCTCCAGCCCACAGTAATCTTTTTATAAAACTTAAGAGAATGCAGTTTTGTATTCAAAGAATTACCCTAAGTAAGAAAATCAATAAAATCTTTATCCAAGGTAATATAAAGAAGGGCGTTTGGCTAGAATCTGGTTGGGTATCTGCTAATCTTCCGTCTCTCTTCTGTAACTGAAGGGACTTGACTAAGTTACCTGTGGGAGTGGCTTCCTTTTATTTGCTTCCTAAAGTGTGTCCACATTTCTTAGTTTTTTTTCTTTTAGGGAGGGGGGATTAATTTTGTTTTTTCATCTTTTTTTTCTTCCCTCCAGTTAGTTGTTTGTGCATGTGGTGCTGGGGATTGAACCCAAACCCTCACGATGCCAGGCAAGCGTTGTACTGCTGAGCTTCATCTCCAATCCTCTTAGTTATGTTTTGAAACTATTTTCAGTTGAATGAGTTTTGAGGCTTTAAAGATGAAATGGGGCCAGAGTTGCCACATATCACTTACAGTGCTACATATATGTGGAGGTGTCGGATAGGTGTAGGATGGAGAATCTCTGGAAATAGCAGCTATGTGTTTTGAATTCTAACAATGTGCAGTCGCTGTGTGTTACACATTGTACCTGCACTAATCCATTTAATCCGCACAGGGAAGAGGACACTCTGGTTCAGAGAGGTAATCTGTTCACACTCAGCTGGAAAGAGAAGAAGCCACAGTATGAACTGGCTCTATATGACTTCTAATCAGAGACTCCACAGCCAGGAGCAAAAAGGTCCTCCAAGGAGGAGGTACTGGAGAAGCCTAAGAGTAGATAATGGAGCGTGGATCATTTTCTGTGTTATGGCTTTGCTTTAATTAAATCAGCAGTCCCTTTCCCAGTGTGGACTCAGTGCCATTAATATCCATAACGGTGACCTTTCCTGGTAGGAGATGGAGATATTTATATAACAAACACAAGCTAAAAAGCAAATTGCAGTTTTCCGGTGCCTTAATGTCAAAATACTCTTCCTTTTCAACTGATTTCTACATGTGATCATGTGCAAGAGAGCAGCATGCCAAGGTTTTCTCCAGCCTTCACAATTAAAATGTTAATAGCCAATTAAGGGTATATGCTCTAAGCTTTTTTTCTACCACTTCACGGGAAGAATCAGCTTACTTTCTAGACCGTTAGCATAAACGCATCTAGAAAGCCGGATGCTGGTCATGGCAGTTGTCCTGCTAGTGTTAAATGGTGGTGTGTGTAGGAGCCACTCCAGTCCTCCTATTTGTTTTGAAATTGTCCAGGGTCGCCAGGTTTCACAACTCATCATAAGTATTGAGTTGTTACAATAAATGCTGATAAAAGATAGAATGACTCTAGGGAACTAGTGGATTTTATAAAAAGGTGATTTTGTGCTTGTGTACTGCATGTCAGGTTGCCTCAGAATGATAAGTTTTCTTTATCACCAAGAGAGGCAAATTATTTCTATAGTTAAAAGGAATTTAATTTATAACCTAGTCAGAAGGAAACATTGGAAATATCAAACTATAACTACATTAAGGATTTGTTTCTTTTTTTTTGCTTTTCAAAGTTATTGACCACCATTTGGCCTCTGCCAAATAGTTCTGTCAATTAAGGAAATACTTTCTATTGCCTTCACAGTTATTTCCAATCCCAGTCCCACAGTTATAACCAAATCCCCATTTGGTTAATCCCATTAAAATATTTAAATTAATTAGAATTATTTTACTTGAGATAATCGAGTAGGTAAACTACAAAATCAAAATGTCCCTATTTGTCCCCCCGAAAACTTATAAAGGGTGTTTGTACATCTTTCAGTGATGAGGCTCCCATCTTTTGACCCCACCACCTGTTAAGCTACAGGGTCCAATTTAATAACTACATTTTAGATTAAATTAAAAATCCAGTTCCTCAGTTGGACTTGCCCATTTTGAGTGTTCACTGAGGCAGATGAAGGATTCCTCTATCTTTCCTGGAAGTTCGTTGCACAGTCTCTCCTTCTTCCCCTTGGCCAAAGGGGACAGAGTATAAAGTGGTTACTGTGTGATATTTTCACAGACTTTCTGCCAAAAGCTTTGGCCTAAACATGGTGCACACCAAGTCTGCTCACCTTGTGTGAATGGACATAATCCTTGTGAATTTCTATTCAAGGGGGATTGGTAGCAACACTTCTAGAGTGTGCACAGCAGGGTCTGAATTTTAGCAGGCAGTTAGCCATTTCTACCACATTGAATGAATTTAATAATCTGGATGTGACCTGGAAGAACAGCCTTTGAAAATAAATTTGGATTCAAGTTTTGTTTCTGGCAATTCCAAACTGTTTGAGGTTGAGCAACTCAGACACCTTGATCCAGCTTTCTCATTTTTAAGATGCAATACTGGTGATACCTAATTCTTAGGAACTTTGTCAGGATTAAATATTAACAAGTATATAATGTAGAAATGCAAGTATGATTTGAAAATATATATATATGTGTGAGTTTGTATGTGTGTGTCTAGATCTATCTATCATCTATCATCTCTATCTCTATCTATCGTGTATATCTATCAATCAATCTATCTGATTACCTCATTGACCTCAACTTCTCATCTTTCCCTGCAGACTCACTTCTTATGCTACTTTGCAGGATCATTTCCTATTCATTGGATCAGGGCTGACCTCGTGACTCATTTTGACCACTAGGATGAGGTTGAAGTATCACAGTGCCAGTTCTGAGACTAGGTCTTAAGAAACATGCTTTCAGTCATCACAGTCAGAAAAATCTGCTTGGGCTATCCTGCTGGTCCCAGGAGGAGGCTGATGGACACATGGAACAGAGCAGTTCCAGTTAGTTCCAATTAGTTCAGCCAATCCTTGGTAGATGCAGGAGTTAAATAAATGTGCATTGTTTCATGGCAACGAGGTAGTATAGCTACTTCTTGTATACCATTATATATATCTTTAACAAGTTTGAACATTTTAATTAATGTAATTTACTTAAAATAATAAAAGCCAGTGAAGGAAAATTTTAACTTTAAAAACATATATATATATTTCTTTCTTCCCTTGTTTTCTGTGTCTTTTACTTCCCTCCCTCCCTCCCTCCCTCCATCCCTCCCTCCTTTTCTTCCTCCCTTCCTCCTTTTCTTCCTCCCTCCCTCCTTCCCTTCTTTCCTTTCCCCACCCCTCCTTCTCTCTTTCACATTGCCTGGTACTCTTCAGACTGTGACTTGAAAAGAAGAGCTTAAAAGATGTAGTATACAGGGCTGGGGATGTAGCTCAGTGGATAGCACTTGACTAGCATGCATGAGGCCCTGGGTTTGATCCCCAGCATTGTGGGAAAAAAATGTTGTAATAGCAACAACAAATGAGATGAGATGAACAATGAAGAAAAGAAGTAATTACATGATCATTACATGTGGGGGTCGACAAACTTTTTCAATAAAGGGCCAGAGAGTAAACGTTTCCAACTTATCAACTATTCAACTCTGCATTTGTGGTGTGAAAGCAGCCATAGAAATATGTAAACAAAATGAATAAACTGTGTTCCAATAAAACTTTATTTATAAAAATAGGCAGTGGGCCAGATTTGACCCATAAACTGTAGATTGTGGACCCCTGCTCTTAGGCATAATAATTACTGGTAAAGATAAATAAACTTACATCCATCCCTCACTCTATAGTCTGTAAACAGAAAGAATATGGCATTACAAAAAGAATACAAAATTAAATGACATAAAAAAAATCGTACAAGTTGTGAAGGGCAAAAGGGTTGGAGCTGCTGTTGGATTGAGTGAACTCACCTAGGTTGTCTTTTGCCTAATAGCCCAGAGGATGTGCTTGAAAACTGTGAATTATCATGGTTAGAACCATAGCCAATAATATAAACAATACTGATGAATTTAATTATGCTAAAAGACCCCTCAAATTTCCTCTCAATAAAAATCAATTAAATTAAGATAGACTAGGAAAGTAATGTAAAGAAATATACTGCTTTATAAATATATCTTGCTGTTTTTTTCAATTTTACTGGCTGGGATTCTAAGACCATGTCACTATTAAGTGATTCTTCCTTCCATCCTTGGGACCCTCTTCATCAATGGGGGTTTTTTCAGTCCAGAATAATAGTCTCTAATATATTGATGTGTTGGAAAGAAAACTGACAGATCTATCTGGTCTCCAGTAAGCACCGCTCTTGGTTTCTCTGAGGGTCATGTGAGGCAAGGGTGATTCCACCGCTTGGCTGCTCTTTTTGACACAGGGTGTTCAGCCCACCCAGTGTCTGATTTGTCAAGAGTCTCCAGAGTTGGTGGCAGCACAACTTACAGAGCTGCCACCCACGCTGCTGTGTATTTGTGGAATGCTGGGGGCTTTCTGGAAGAGCTGCCCTCCCCACCTACCCCCAGTTCTTTCCATTATCTCATCATTCCTAAAGTCTGGCTGAAGTATTCTGCACTGCCACCCTCCTCCCTTTGTCCTACTCAAGGGTCTTCATAGTTGTTTTTTATGTAGTCTGATGTATGTGGTTTTCCTGTTGTCTGTTGAGAATTATCCCTGGTTGCATTACTTCATGAGCACTGGTGAGTAAAGGACTAACATTAATAACATATGAAAGGAACTCATCTATACGGGTAATAGTTAACATCTCATGAACTCATGATCAAAGAACATGAACAGATACTTTACAAGTGAAGAACTAAAAATTCTAAATAAATCTTTCCTTTCACCTGTGGAATGAAGTGTAATTTATCCTTTTCTCTCTAGTTCAGCTCTTTCCATGTGGCCCTCCCTGTTTTGGGGTGCTTAGGAGAAAGAGGTGGTTGGATATTATTGCCAAAAGACGAAATTTCAGAGCGAAGAAGGTCACATGCTTCTAGCCATAGATTGGTGAGCTGAAATTTAAATACCAATTTTAAACAAAGTCCAGAAAAATAAAGTTGGGTAGTAGATACTTATCAAATGGACCACAGACAGACTGTGAAAAAGTATACAACAGAATAGTTATACTCAGTGGTTTTAAGAAATGATCCCCTTTCTTTTGAAATTAGTAATAAATTTTCTTTCTTTTTAATAAATATTCTTTGTATAAAAGAAGAAAATACGATTAATTGGGAAGGTTAAGACTGGTTAAGTTGGACAAACTGAGTTAAATCTGAGCCATACCATTTAGTGATGTGACATTGGGTAAGTATTTTAACCTCTTTGAACCTCAGGCTTCTCATTTGAAAAGAGGGAAAATAATAGTAGCTCTCTCAGGGGAATTCTGTGAATATTAAATGAGATCATACTTGTAGAGTGCTTAGCATGCCTAGCAAACAATTAATGTCAGTTAGTCTTTATTACCCATAGTCCCATGATTTAGTGGTCGCTGCTGTTACCATTTAGATATAGGGAGGGGACCCCTAGTTATCTGAATAATTATTTTCTGGGTCACAGCTCTTACGAGCTTGTTAGAATATAGCAACATAACAATATTCACAAGTTAACTGACCATTTATACAATTTCTGCTCTTAGCTATCCCTTCCTGCCTAATCCTTGTGTCCAGTCCACCAATTGTGTCAGAATTCCAGTGCTAACCTAGGCAGATTGAAATGAGCAATTGCAAACTTTACAAAAGATGTAGGATTCCATGTAAGGGATGATTTCTGTTCTTTGAATGTGAACTGGTCTAACTCTGCCAGATTCTCTAGGGTGGAGAAACAGCTGTGATGGCAGCACAAGAGGCACATTAAAAAGAGAATGATTTGAGTATCGAAGGACTAACAGAGGTTAGTCTTTCTGCAAAAGACTCTTTACCTTTGCTTTTTGACTGGGAGCTAATTTTGCTAGATGCTGTCCCTGACAGGTTCCGTTCTTCCCTTAGTTGCATCTTGTAGACTTCTGACCATCAAAGTGTCACCATTAGGGTAGACACTGACATAAACATATCCTGTAAACACTACTTTCAAAGAAATCGATGTCTACATTGAAGGTCTTTTGTCCTGCCAGACATAACAGGATCCATGTAAGTAAGTGTGGCAAAGATGGTAGACTCTGAAGAAGCACAACTCTCTTAAAAAAAGGTCAGATCACTCTGTTTATCTGCAAACTCTGGGGGGTGGGGGTGTTGTTGGTTGCATGGCTCTATATTTTTGGTAGTGTGTCCTCTTAAGAAGCTGATGATAGGGGCTGGAGGAGTGGCCTGGCAGTTACAGCGCTTGCCTAGCATACACGAGTACACGGGTTCAAACCCCAGCACCATGTACACAATGAAGTATCGGAGCAAAGAAAGCCACATGAAAAACTAAATAAAACTGACTCTCTCTTTCTCTTTCTCTCTCTCTCTCTTTCACTGTCCCTCTCTCTTAAAAAATAAAAAATAAAAAAAAACATGTGGGGTTGGGGATTTAGCTCAGAGCGCTTGCCTAGCATGCGCAAGGCCCCGAGTTCAGTCCTCAGCCCTGAAAAAAAAAAAGAAACCATGTGTTAGCTGTTAATTTTTAATATCTGAAAATATTTATGCATTTCTAAACTTAAACTTGAGTGAACTTTAGTTCAGTATGTAAATATTGCCCTTTGCTTATACCTGTAGGGGATAAAGGAGAAATGTTAGAAATTGCTTCAGGATTTCAGCTAGACCAAGGGAGCATCCTGAAGAATCTAAGAGGATATGGTGAAGCAGAAATGCACTGTCAGTTCATATAGGCAAAGAGTTACCCCAGAATATCACCTGCCTAAGCTATTAGGAGCCAGTGTGTAACATTAAGGAGCCCAGGAAAAATCTCTGTGCTCCTTAGGGTCAGGATGTGGGACAAGGGTGCAGATAAGAAATAGAGTTGTAGCAAAACAAAGGAGATTGAGTTAAGGGTTTCTCATGAGTCCTTGTTTGGTGCCAGGCTAGTCTTAGGTTATGAAGCACTGGCTTCATTAGGCTGTCTACTTGTCCGCCAGCTCAATCTAGGCTCCTGTCCACCACTGTCATAAGCTTCTACCGTAACAGCACCTGAATGAGGTCATGATTTTGTAATGAAAATTAAAACTTGAAAAATAGATGAGTCTACATGATCGAAAAAGAGGACTTGTTTACTTAAACCTCACCCCCTCACACATCTACAGTTAAATGGGATTTTAAAAAATCCACAAGTGTAGGTCCTGGCTGGTGCCTATGTTCCTTCTGTGTTCCCCCTTACTAGGATATTGTGGAGGCCACCTTCCAGGCTTCTAAATGGCACCCGCTCCTCCCTCCATAGCAAAGCCTTCCGGTGCAACTCTGTACATGTTAACCTATCATGTAACTGAACATCGGTCATGCATTGTTTCTGTATAAGTTCTGGAAGATGCAGCTCTCCTTGCTATAAATTCGCTGTGTGAGATAACTTCTCCTCTGACCCTCTGTGGATAGTGTGGTCTCAAAGACTGTTGTAGTTTTTAGTAGAAAGTAGATAGAGACCTGGAAGAATCTTCTGATGGCTTTATATCTCTTTCTGCTCTTTCACTACTACTACTTTTTCTTTCTTTCTGCTGTCACTGCAGGAATGAAGAGGAATCAGTTTGCTGCCTTGCCAAAATTTTGCTGTTTAGCTGTTTCATCTTCAGGACAAATGTATCCCACCTGCAGATTAACACAGACACACTTGGTTTAGCTCAAATAAGGAATACTGAGAGGAACCAAAAGACAGGGCCCACACAGAGCTGCTGCTGATGTAGGTAGCACATGCCCAATGTTCAGGCACACGATAGGTTAACATGGACAGAGTAGAGTTGGAGGGCTTTGCCACAACAGGAGGGAGACACGAGTGCCATTTAGTAGTCTGGGTGATAATCACCCAGGTTTGCAGAACAGGCTGAATGGGCTGTGGGAAGGAGGAGAAGGGCTCCAGAGAGTGGGCATCATTAAAGCAGAGGTGTGATATATTTCCTAGGAAGAGAATGTAATGCAGAGAGGAGAGTGTGGGGCTTACAATCCATTCATTTGACATTTATTGAGGACTTCCTGTATGCCAGGCACCGATATAGGATCTAGACACAGTAGTGAGTCACATGAAGTCCCCGCTCACATGCCAAGAGAAGACTTGTGTTGAGTCTGACTTTACACATTTATTCCCATGGAAAAAATGACAAGACCTTCTTGAGCTTTAGATTCCTGTCGGTACAATTGAATTATACTCATTCCTCAAGGTTCCATTAGGAGTAGAGTACACCAGATAATGTAACTGAATAATTTAGTAAGCTATAAAATTGATGCCAATTTTAACCACTATTCCAAACTAGCAAGCAATAGGATGTATAATTTTTCTTTCCTTTTTTTTCTGGGGGTGGAGATCCTGACTTTTAAAATATAAATTCTTAGGATAAGAGACAGACGATGCTACCTGGCTGTTGAAATCCAGTTAGTTGCAGGCACTGAGCCGACTGGACTTTCTTCTGCCTGAGAACTATGTCCAGGAAAATAGCTTTGGTCCTGGCCTTGGGAAGAATTAAAGGAGAGCTAGAAAAATGTAGGAGACTACTGGCTCAAAGTAAAATAACTGAAAACGTTGAATGGTGCTGTGGACAGGTCAGCATTTGTACCAATCAATGTGGGGACTATGCTGACTCAGGTGTCACTCAAGTGTGAGTTAAGGAGTTGGTGCACCCTGAGCTCCCAGTTGATGTTGAAGACAATGTGATTTTAGAAAGTTCATTGTTAATAGAGCAGCAATCCTTGCAGCCATAGTGTTAAGGATCAACTGCAAATATTGTATTTCTTTCTAAGTGCTTAGACTTGGAAGCTATGGATTTATTTCCTTTATGTCTTTAAAAATGTCTTTAAAAGATTCTATATGGCTTATAGGTTGTAGTGACCTAAATACCTTCATCAAACTGCAATTAAGTCTTTGGGACTGAGCCATGTGCCTCTATGGGAGGCAATTATAAAAACTGGATTAATTTGCCATTGAATTATTTATGTAAGCATAAATATTTCAGATGCAATTAAACTTCAGGTATTTCTTAAGGTGGGAATAAATCAATTTACATTGTGTGTCTCCAGTTCATTTCAAAGGACAGGCTTGATAGGAAATAGAAGAAATCATCAAAAGGCAAAAATACTGTAAGAATCCATCTCTCCACTAATTTTCTTTGCTCTCTAAACATACCCTGTAAAGTAATTTTGTGTGTTATTGTAATTCTTTTCAACTGCCAGAGATAATAAATCAAAAGACATTGAGAGTTCTGTCTTGTCAATACCGGGAAGTCAATCTTCTGTCTATTCCGGTATAATTTAGCACAGTGAGAATCAACTGATTTCACAGATATTAACTTTATCGAATATACAAACGGAAGTGTTATAGGGAAAATAATTTCTCAGTGAACAGCAGAGATAACTTAGCAATCAGGAAATGCAATCTCTTTTTAGTCTCAAAACTTACTCAAAGGCTGGAGCTCGCCTGGAATCCACCCCCCCCTGCTCCCCCACAAAGCAGTGATTTACAGAAATGAAACCTGTGGGATACATATTATGCAAACGTCTGGGGAAGTGAATCACAGCGCATCCAAGGCAAAATTGATGGAGCTGCAGTGAAAATAAAGTTATTAAATTTGTGGTGAAGGGGAAAATGCAAAAGGTAACACTTTTAATGGTAAGTTATATATAAAAACCAATCAGCTATTCTGAAGAAGTTGTTGCACCTTCTGCTTGTCTTACCCTTTTTTGTCCTTCCAGGATCTGTCGTAATTTTTAGCCTTCTCCCATGATACTGTTCACGATCTCAGATCTTTCACTTTTATCTCAGTTCAAAATTCAGAGCTACAGCTTGTATTTTATTTTTTGAAAGTTCTTAATTAAAAAATTCTTGATTGACAAATAAAATTCTATGTATTGATGGTACACAACATGATGTTGTAAAATGCGTATACGTTGTGGAATAGCTAAATGGAGCTAACTAATGGATATCTTACTTCACATATTTATCACTATTTTGTGGTGAGAGCACTTAAAATCTACTCTCGTAGTGATTTTCATGTGTACGATGCATTATTATTAACTACATTAACTATGCTGCACAGTAGAACTCTTGAACTTATTCTTCCTGTCGATATGAAATTTTATATCCTTTGAATAGCAGCTCCCCAGTCTTCACCCTCCACTCCATCCCCCTGGTAACCACCACCCTATTTTCTGCTTCTTGTTTTTTAGACAACACATGTAGGTGAGAACACGTGGCATTTGTTTTTCTGTGCCGAGTTTATTTCACTTAAACTGATGTCCTCCAGGTCTATGCATATTTTCTCAAATGACAGAATTTCCTTCCCTTTAAAGGCTGAATAGTATGAATATGTACCACATTTTCTTTGTTCATCCGTTGATGGGCACTTAGGTTTATCCCTAAGTCCTATTTTTCTTAAATACCAGGCCACCAGAGTCAGCTCGCAGTCCTCATCAAACCACCCTGATTTACCCTAATTCAGGGACTATATTTCAGAGTAGTCGAACACTTGATGAATCTAAATAATTTTTTTATCTAGCTCCTATGTGTTGTGGACACACCAAAGTATCCTAAGTAGAGAAGTTGAAAGTGTAAAAGATCTGAATTGGAATACTCACGTGTGAAACCCTTTTGCAATGGAAGCTAACAGGAGGGGTGGGGGTCTTCCCTTACTACTGATTTGACAATGAACACAATCCCTGGTTCGGAGAGGTGTTCTGCATGTGGAAGGTGAACAATAAATGATGCATGATGAAAGAGTTGAGAATACACCACTCTGGCATTTTGACATTTTGAATTAAAAGCACTTGAAAAACACCAGGAGCAAGATCGTTCTGACCTCTTCTTTATTTCTTAAAAGCAGATGAATTTCTCCTGTGAAAGGTGTCCTTCCAATAAAAGGCCAGTCTCATCATCTAGGATGAAATCAGTACAGAACAACGGTTTTCACACTTACCTTATCTTCCTGGCTACATCTCCACCCAATTAACTACCCTCACCCAAGCCCCTCTGCTGTATCCGTTCTTGCAATTTACTATCCTTTGTCCAGTTCTATGGATAAGTAAATATAAGTGCTTCCTTGAGCCTTTATTTTCTTACAAGAACTCCAGTGCATGTTAAGTGCATATGAGATAAGTTTGTACATTTTTCTTCTGTTGGTCTGTCTTAGGCCAACTTAATTCTCAGGCCTGGCTGAGACTCTAAGAGGCAAGTGGTATAATTCTATCTCATCTCCAATAACTAACCCTTAGGTACAAGGCTGAATTGTGTTGAGGGTACAAGAGGAAGAGTGGGCTATGGTGGGACCAAGGTTAAAGAATTGATCATAATGGAAGGCTCCATGGGAAGCCTGAACACAAGTTCTACTCCATCTTCTGCAACACAGAGTAGCTTTGCTCGAAGGTAAATCTCATCAGATCATTTCTTTGCTTCAACCACATCTTTCACTTGATGTGGCTCTTGGTGTAAGAGACCAAATCTTTAAAATGTACCAGGAAGGCCTGCATGGTCCGGCCCCATCTGTCTCTCCAGATTCATCTTGTGACGCATGCTACAGCCATGTAGCACTCCTTTGAAAATACTATGCTTTCTCCTGACCTGGGCTTTGCATGTGTATTTCCTCTGCCTGGATCCCTGCTCCCCTCCCCCATTCTGATAATTCCCATCCATTCTTCAATACAACCATATTTCTTCAGGGAAAACTTCTCAGATCTTTGTCATGTATGAGGAGACTTCTTTCATTTCTCATTGGTTTGACTTCATGAGCAAGAGATATGCTTGAATTACAAGTAACATTGGAAGCTAGCTATGACATTTCCCTAAAGAGATTTGGAGACAGACCCCCTGGAAACATCTTGGATGATAAAGCCCTCTCCTTCCCCTCTCATTCCAGAGTGATCATGATGTGTCTTCCTCTTCCCTGGATATTTGTTTATGCTACCCTCTTACTCAAGAGGGGTAAATGAGGGATGGACAGCCATGTAAGAGGCAATTTCCTAAAATTCAGGGTTCCTCTCCTGTGGTTCACCATACTGCAGAGCAGGTAACATGGTTCCTTATCCCACTGCCCTGTGGAGGTTGGGGTTGGGGAAAGCCTATGTGATACTGCTCTGGCTCTGTTTTTTTTTTTTTCCACATTTATTAGAAGTATATTGCGATACAGGATACAGATGAGGGGGAAACATTGTCAAAACTGTAGCAATCAATGTGTATAAGGTTTGATAACCAGGGGTAATGCTAACGCATAGATAAGCTACTATGGATTTCATCTATTGCAGTTTCCCCCAAAAGAACTCATGTGTTAATTGGGTATCTAGTGTAGGAATAACATCGGCTTCTGGAATGGTTCCCGCATCTTCCCCATCACCAGACTCCTATGAGTTCTTCATATACCCTCCCCCCTCCCCATCCCCTTCCCTCCACCTCCAAGTTCCCTAGGGAGCTTTCGCCCCTGTTGCACTGAAAGTCATTCAATTTGAGGCTTTGTTAGGTCAGCCGTCTATCCTACTGCTTCAACATAAATTCTAGTA
>PVKS010045342.1:0-13863 GCA_004027875.1 Aplodontia rufa
GTGAAAAATTAAATAAAGTTGTTTCTCCCTTTCTCTGTCTCTCTCACTGTCCCTCTCTCTTTAAAAAAATAAAATAAAATAAAATAAATTGAAGAGGACCTGAGTCGATGGAAAAGCATTCCATGTTCTTGGTCAGGCAGAATCCATATAATTAAAGTGGCCATTCTGCTATAAGCCCTGTACAGATTCAATGCATTCCCCATCAAGATACTAATGACATTCTTCATGGATATAGAAAAAGCAGTTCTCAAATTCATTTGGAATAACAGGAAACCCAGAATAGCCAACACATTACTAAGCAAGAAAGAGGAAGCAGGAGGTGTCACACACAATACCTGACCTGAAATCATACGATAGGGCTATAGTAACAGAAACAGCATGGTATTGGTATCAAAACAGATGTGAAGAACAATGGAACAGACTGGAAGATACTGAGACAAACCCACAAATCTTTAACCATCTGATATTTCACAAAGGGGGCAAAAATATAGTGTGGAGGAAAGAGCCTGTTCAACAAATGGTGCTGGGTGAACTGGACAGCCACATCCAGACAACCGAAATTAGACCCTTATCTCTCACCCTGCACAAAAATCAAATCAAAATCGATCGAAGAATTAGAAATTCAACCAGCAACTATACAATTGCTAGAAGAAAAAATAGGATCAACACTCCTTCCTTAACAAGACTCCCATAGCACAAGAATTAAAGCCAAGAATAAATGGGTGAGATGCAATTAAACTAAAAAGCTTCTGCACACTAAAGAATTAGTCAAGAGTGTCAAGAACACACAGAATGGGAGAAAATCTCTGCCTCCAACAGAGGACTAATATCCAGAATATACAAAGAACTCAAAAAACAATCAAACAAAAAACTGAACACCAAAACCACAAATAATCAAATCAATAAATGGGTTAGGGAGCTATATAGAAACTTCTCAACAGAGGAAGTCCAAAAAGCCAATAAATACATGAGAAAATGTTCTGTATCACTAGCAATCAGAGAAATGCAGATCAAAACTTCACTGAGATTCCACCTCATTCTGTCAGAGTGGCAAAAAATGAAGAATACAAACAATAACAGATGCTGGAGGGGCTGTGGGGAGAGAGGAACACTGTCACACTGCGGGTGGGACTGCAAACTTGTACAGCCACTCTGGAAAGCAGTGTGGAGACTCCTCAAAAAACTCGTCCTGGAACCACCTTACGACCCAGCTATCCCACTCCTCGGTGTTTTCCCAAAAGAGCTAGTATCGGCACACTACAGAGACACAGCTACATGGATGTTTATAGCAGCTCAATTTACAACAGCTAAACTACGGAACCAACCCAGATGCCCCTCACTGGACGAGTGATCCAAAAACTGTGGTACATATGTACAATGGAGTTCTACTCTGCTATTACAGAGAATTATATCACGTCATTTGCAGCCAAATGGATGGAGATGGGAAAAAATCATGCTGAGTGAAATATCCCAAACTCAGAGACTCAAGGGCTGAATGTTTTCTCCCATACGTGGAAGCTAGAGTAAAATCTAAGACAAGATGAAAGTTAACTATGCTTAAATAATAATCACAACATGGGCATGTGAAGTGGGGCGTGGCCTTGGCTGGACAGGGACTTTATAGTCTGGGATGGGCAGGGGAAATTTAGGGGTCTTGTCCCTTGGGGATTGGCTGGTGACTCCATTAATCATCAGGCAATCACAAGACCTTTTGGGGCTTGTCTGCCAGCGTCTGATTGGTTGTTCCTTTGCCTGCGTGTGCATTGGGTGCCTGATGCCCTGCCCCTATCTGGCAGCCTGAGATGGACCTAACAGTGCTAACCCCAATTAAATAGAAGGGGTTGATAGCTACAAAATTACAGACATAAACGTTAAAACCCAGTACTCCTTCTTCAGGACTGGCGAACCTGGCCTGCTGAATGTTTAAAATGAAAATGTGGAGACTAAAGTTAACAAGCAAAAGGGCCTAAGATAGGCCAATATTTTGGCAAATTGCCCTTTAAGGTCAGCCGCGACTGAATAGGAACACTCTAAGGACTTGGCCACTCGGGCTTGCGTGACTTCCTGACCGGGGAGGTCGACAGATTCTAGAACGCAGGAAATCGGCCAGCGCACATGGCTGTAAGAGGAGGGTCCATAGAACGGGAGAGGTTCTGATGCTTCCCAGGGCCGCATGGGTCAGCAGGTCCTTGACCCATCCTGGCAGATGGCACTGACAGAGGAAAGCTAGGGGAGCTAAGAGGCTTTTCACAAGTTCCCAAAAGTGACCTCCTGAGAAATTTCTGCTGATTCTTTTCTTTTAAAGAGAGAGAGAGGGAGGGAGAGAGTGAATTTTATTTATTTTTCCATCTGGCCTTTATTTCTCTGTCAGTTGTGCACGTGGTGTTGGGGTTCAAACTGGGGTCCTCGTGCATGCCAGGTGAGTGCTCCAACCACTCCAGCCCCTCTGCTGATTCTCTAATAGTAAGTTGGAACAAGGTCAAGTTTGATCAAACGTGGTCTTAAATACCTGGCGAGAGAGTATAACCAAAGCAAAGTCTTGCATAGACATTTTTAAAAAAAGGACGATGTTTCTTTTGGTATTAACTTGAGATGTAACTTGTGCCAGCCCTGTAATTATATTACCTTATTAGCTGTAATAAGTAAGCTAACGGGGAATCCGTTAGGATTTGATTAGGTGAGCTTAACCTGTCCCAGCAACCTCAGGCTTTAGGAAAAACCAGATTTTCCAGACACCTTGGAAAGACCCCTGCCCTCTATTGGAAACCAGGCACATCAGACTGGAGATTCTCTGCGGGTGACAAAGTGGACACAGGAGCCCCTCCCGCACATCTGAGATGGGCCCCCATTGCCGTGTTATCCACTCCCACTGCTGCCAAAGTTGCAGAAGTCAGTCGGGGGGGGGGCACCGTTCCCGGGTAAAGAAGGCAACTCCTGTGGGGAGTCCCCTGTATGGACCCCAGAGACTTACTCAGGGACACTCCAGGGACAGTCACACACAGCCCTGCTCCAGCCGGCACCCGACCAGAGCCTGAGGACCCTACAGCCCTGCTCCAGTCACAAACCTGGGAGCTGACTGGTTAATGCACTGCAGAAGCTAGCGGAATTCCACGGGAGACACTGGAGAGCTGTGAGCACCATGCCATCCTGCTGTCCCTGCTTTTTTCCATAGGGCCGGCCAATTGGAGAGACTCACTTTAGCCATAGCCTATGTAGGCATAATGGCGTCGTTTGGGTAGATCATTTTTTAAAAAATAATTATCTGTATTACTTGGCTCAACCCATGGTCTCCTTAACTCCTCTAACCCAGCTAGTCAGCAGCTGGTGGCTCTGTTCATCTTCAGATCCCCTCCAATACGCAGCAATGTCATTAGCCTAACAGACTGGTAAGACCTCCGACCCTGTGGGAAAGGGTCCTGTTATAAATAACAGGTCTTTTTTTTTTAACTTATTTTTTTTTAAAGAGAGAGGGACAGTGAGAGAGACAGAAAGAGAGAACCAAGTTTATTTAGTTTTTCACATGGCTTTAGCTGCTCCAACACTCAGTTGTGTACGTGGTGCTGGGGTTTGAACCTGGGTCCTCATGCTTGCCAGGAAAGCGCTGAAACCACTGAGCCACTGCTCCATCCCAGGTCTTTTTTTTTTTTTTTTTTTTTTTTTAAGAGAGAGACAGAATCAATTTTATTTAGCTTTTCATGTGACCTTTGTTGCTCCAAGACTTTGTAGCGTGCGTGGTGCTGGGGTTCGAACTCACGTACTCACGCATGCCAGGCAAGCGTGGTAACTGCTGAGCCACAGCTCCAGCCTGATTGTTTTTACAACCCGAAAGAAATGCCTTCAGTAGGAAGCCTGAGTGCAGATCAGCACAGCAAGGCTCATGCCTGTGAGACAGCTAAATGCTGTAAATCAGCTCAATCCTCGTGTTGAACACACCCGCAGAGCGTCTGCTGGCCATCCTTACCCCCCCAGATGGACGTAGTTCCCGACAATCACTCTCACCATACCCGTGACAGATGACACAGAGCGAGTAGCTGAATCAACAGAGGCTGTGCAGGACCAGCCAGACCTGTGAGCAACAGGGGTTTTACAAAACCAGAGCGGATTGGATTTGCTGACTGCTGAAAATGGAGGGAGGGTGGGTGGGGACTCTGCCTCTTCCCAAATGAAAAATGCAGTTTCTATGTAAACCAATCAGGAGCTGAAGGAGCAGACTTCGAGAGCAGGCAAGAATTAGCTGAGGACTGGAGCCCCCTGAACCGGTCTGGGCTCCTCCCTCTAGAACACCCCTTCTTATGATTTTTTTTCTGCTGCTGCTGTTGGGTCCTTGTATTTTTTTTCATTTTTTTTTCTTTTTCTTTTTTAAGAGAGGGGACAGTGTGTGTGTAAGAGACAGAATCAATCTTTATTTAGTTTTTCACATGGCTTTCGTTGCTCTGAGACTTCATTGCATGTGTGGTGCTGGGGTTTGAACTCACGTACTTGCACATGCCAGGCAAGCGCTGTAACCTCTGAGCCACCACTTCAGCCCTGGGTCCCAGTATTTTTAATGTCCTGTTTCTTCCCACCTCCAGGCCATGAAGTTTCAAATGGTCCTTCAGAGTTACCAGCAGGTGTGGCTGTAGGTGACACCTCTTAAAAGAATTTAAAAGAGGCATCAAATGAGGGAAATGTAGTGGAGAAGGAGGGTTAGCCCAGCCTGAGCCTGAGCCGGGAAGGCGAGGGTTGAGTCTGCACTCAGACTGAGTTTCCAGCCCCCTCCTCTTCCCTCAGTGCTGAGAGAACCTATTTCTTAAAGGTGCCAGGTCATGAAGGACATTTCCCTTTAGTAGCCTAATTTTTCTTACTGCTTTCTGCCCCTGGAAATCATGCTTCCCACCAAGACCCTTCATGCAAGCCCCAATCACTTGAGGCACCTGCATCAGTACCTGCTCTGTCATGTAAACTAAGAGTCCTTGTAACCCAGAGCTGAGCTCACGTGAGAGTCTGCACACACTGTGGAAGGGGGAGATTCTGGACTCAGTTTGAGAGTGAAACTTCTCTGGGCCTGCTAGCCTAATAAAACCTGAGTTCCCCCATTTCTCCGAGTGCTGTCTGGTGCTTCCTGACCAGCCCGTTTGCTACAACATAAATAGAACAAATTTCTGGATGGGAAAATAATGGATATGGAAAATTACCAGAAGCCACTCAGCCAGGCAGCAACCCCCCTACTCACTTTACAGACACGGGCCCTCTACAAATCTGTTGCCTGGGGCCCTAATCAGAGGATCCCCACCCTACTGAAAAACCCAGTTTAACCAGAAAAATTCCTGCTGTGACCACCCCCAATTCAGCCCATAAAAGATCACCTATCCCAAAGCCAGGTGGCCATTTCCCGCTTAAAGTGCATCCCTGCAACTACTGCTATAAATCTCCTTGATCGGTTGAGGTCTGGATCCTTTCTGAGCCTCATACCCTCTTTTCAGCTTTTTTTCCCTTGCAGAAAAAACTTCCCTTATACCGTTTTTTGCAGGAACTACGTATAATCTTTAAATCTTCAGCACTTACAAGACAGAGGAGGAAGTGCTGCTGCCAAGGAGGGAAAACCGGGGCAAAGCAGATTCCCGCGGAGGCAAGGCAAAATGTAAACACTTTTTCCCCTTTCTCTTTAAGTGCAGCAGCCAGCTTCCAGCACTTTCCATGAATCCTTTTCCCACGGGACCAGCTGAAGGCAAAAAAGGTGGGGCTGCATGGTTACCGGGCGCGCCAGGGTCGGTGCTGGACTGGGACCGCTCACTGCCACACCCCGGCCTCACCAGCTCGGTCCCACTGCCCACCCCGACTCCTCTGGGACTCCGCGGCCTCTCGGGGAAGGTGAGGTCACGTCCCTTCCCCCGCGAGCCCCTTCCAGCCCACGCGGTAACGCAACAATCCCGCGGCCAACTCCCTGCACAGCCCGGAGCCGCGAATCCGGAGCCGCCTCCGCGCGGGCCGTACCACTGTGGCTCGGGGTGCGGGTGGAAGGAAGGGTGCGCGCGCCGGGCTTGTGCCGAGCCCTCCCGCCGTCAAGACACCCCCTGGCCCCACCGGTGGACAGCAAGGCGGCTTCGTGGGGGTGTCCGACCGCGGAGCCCCGTCCCCGCCTCGGCTTTGCCCCTCGTCCCGCCCCCGCCCCCCCGCGCGTTGGTTCGCGCCGCGAGCGCGGGGAACCAGCTCTGCTCCCGGGCCGCGCGCAGAAGCAGCGCGTCGGTGGAGCTCGGTCGGGTCGGGGCGTCCGCTGTGCGGCGGATGCTGCGATCGCGATCATGGCTCTCAACGTCCGAGTCGTTTACTGGTAAGGCGTCGCCAGGGGCCCCACCCTGCCCTCCTTGTCCTGGGAGCCGGGGTCGGGCGTCGGGAGCTGGATCCCCGCACCCCTCCCGAGAAGAGCGGTCGGGTGGGGATCCTGGGGGCTTTGATTCCCGTGCCCGGCTTGTGACCGGCGAGACGGCTCAGGTTGTAAAAGCGGAACGGGGACACGGGTGACCTCTAGACCGCGACTCGGGGCCGGGTGGGGGTGGGGCGGGACCAGTGCCGTAATGGGAGCTGCCGCTCCGCCCACGCCGTGTCCCCTCCCGGGTCCTGAACTCCGCGTGGGTCAGGGGGACCGCGGTCGAGGAGATTCGACTCCCTGCGCCTTCCTGCGTGTAGAAAGGACTTGAGGCCTGTGCCCAGCGTGTGCCCAGCCTCAGTTTCCCCTCCTGTAATGCAGAGGATTTGAATAGCTGCATGCCAGCGCTAGCGGTGTTTGAACCAATTCCGCCGCTAGAGGGAGACTGAGGGAGGCAGGCGGTTTTCTCTCCTTGACTGCTTTATCTCCCTGGCACCAAATTCTAAGCTGGCATGCAGCTTGCGGGTTTTTTTGTTATTTTGGGTTTTGTTTCCAGAGATTGAACCCAGGCGCATTTATCCACTGAGCCACATCTCCAGCCTCGTATTTTGTTTATTTATTATTATTTTGTATTTGTTTATTTAGATACAGGGCCTCACTAAATTGCTGAGGCTGGTTCAGACTCCCAAGTCATTGGGATTGCAGGCGTGTGCCACCACGCCTGCAGTAGGCACTTAATTAATAAGTACCTCTTCAATGAATTTGCAGCCCCAGAAACCCCGCAAGGGAGGGGAATTTTAGCTCCATCTTACAGGGGACAGGGTGGCCCAGGCTGCAGATGGGGGCAACTTCTGCCTGGGTTGGCTGTCTGAGCTGTCTGTGTGACACCCGTCGGGGCTCTGAACCGTCCCAGCTTTGGGAATGGCCTACTCAGCAGAGCTCCGATGACATTTGAGGCTCCCAGGAGGTGTGTGCACCAGATTCCAGCCAGAAATGGCCAAGCTTGCATTCATCCTACAGCTGGAAGATCCCTGCGTGGCGGGGTTGTCCTTAGTCTGAGCTGTGGGCACGGTGGTGGGTGGGATGTTATTTATGCAGCTCTTGTTCTAATCCAGTTTGCCTTCACACTGTCACGTGATCGCATACTGATGATCTTGTCACCCCTTGTTCTGTCCCCAACTTCTCTCCTGTGCTGGGTGTCGGCTTTCTTGATTCCCTCTGTGCTGTTTCCTAACACCTCTGTGTGTCTGGCGTCTGTGTGTCTTCCCTTTCTTCTTGCTGGTCTCTGATGCCTCTTCTGCTGTGTCATTTCTGTCCCTCCTTATCTCTGGTTCTCTCATCTTGCCCCTACTGCCTGGCTTTCTCTGGGTTCCTGCCTGTGTCTGTGTCCTGGGACCTCCTTGGATCCACCCACCAGTGGCGCTTGAGGCTACAAGCCTAAGGTAAGCAAGGGGCCCACCAGGAGGCATCCCGAGGGCAGGGAGGGCCTTCTGGGCCCCACTGTGAACCTCCTACCCCATTTTCAGTACCTCCAGCTCAAGGAGAAGCTAGAACATGAGTTCCCTGGATGCCTGGACATTGTGAGTCTTGGGGATGGGACAGGGAATCTGTCCAGTGGGCCTGAGTGGCATTGGGGGTGGGTTGGTCAGCCCCACACCCTTCACCCACACTCCGCCTCTTGGTGTTCCCAAGAGGGCATCTCAGTGCCACCCTCTCCTCTCTCCAGTGTGGCGAGGGGACTCCCCAGGTCACCGGGTTCTTTGAAGTGATGGTAGCCGGGAAGCTGGTTCACTCCAAGAAGGTAAATGTCTGCATCAGTCTTGTTTTGGGGTCAGCATGAGGTTGGGGGTGAGGTTGGTGTATGGGCCCCGGCTCACCCTTCTTATTTCCCTCCCCAGAGAGGTGATGGCTACGTGGACACGGAGGCCAAGTTTCTGAAGCTGGTGGCTGCCATCAAAGCCGCCTTGGCTCAGGGCTAGAGTGCCCTGAAGGCAGAGGTGAGGGACAGCTGAGACTGCCCTGCTCTCTAGATGACTCCTGCCCAGGGTGGAAGGGCTGGGGGATGGGGACGTCCCAGGATGTTACCTGAGATGGTGCTGGGGTCAGAGGGCTGCCTGTAAACAGCTCCTCTGGTTTGGGAATGAAAGGTACTAGAGGGACCCAACAGTTTGGATTCTAGGTCTTTGTCCCTTTGCCAGGAAATATTTCCTAGCCTAGTGGGCTGTGTGACTGTCAGCTCAGGTTACCAGTGTGTTGTTTTTAATTTTTTTTATTGCGGAGGGGGCTACTAGGGATTGAATCCAGGGGTGCTTAACCACTGAACCACGTCCCCAGCTTCTTTTTATATTTCTATTTTGAGATAGGGCCTTACTAAGTTGCTTAGGGCCTTGCCAAGTTGCTGAGGCTGGCTTTGAGCTTGCGTTCCTCCTGCCTTAGCCTCCTGAACTGCTGGAATTACAGACATGTGCCACTGCGCCTGACTGCTGGTGTGTTTTGAGACAATTCCTATGCCCAACGTTTTCAACTAGATACTAATTATTAGACCTTGAATCTGAGAACTGGTTCCCGAAACTCCAGTGCTGATCCACAAACACACTCCAAGAAACCCTGTAGCACTGTCGATGAATTTCTAACTAGAACTCAACCTGCCCCCGTTCCACCCTGGAACTGACTCCCTCCTCCCTCAGTACAGTTTAGAATCAAACCCGCTACCAGCTTTCAGCATAGCTAAACCCAGCACCGGAACTGTGCTGATCGGCTCCCAAACACTAGAATTGAGGACTAGTTCCCTGGGTACGCAGAGCCAACCCAGAACTTTCTAGAACAAATAGCCATTTCCATAACCCTCTGGAGCATGGAACTGCTTTCCAGCACCCTCTTAAGTTTGATTTCATTTTCCTCCAGTATGTTCCAGATGAACTCCAGCCTTGTCCATAACTGGGCACCCCTCACTACCCCAGCCCAGAGCTAAGTTCCATTTGTGACAGTCCCTTCCCCTTGTCCCACCCCCTGTACTGGGGATTGAACCCAGGGGTGCTCTGCCACCGCGCTGCATCTTCAGCCCCCCCTTTTTTTTTTTTTTTTAAAGAGAAAAGAGTCAATTTTATTTATTTTTTTAATGTGGTTTTCCTTGCTCTGACCGTTAGCTGTGTACGTGGTGCTGGGGTTTGAACCCAGGTCCTCACACATGCCAGGCAAGCCCCATAACCTCTGAGCCATCGCTCCAGCACCATCTTCAGCCTTTTTTATTTTTTATTTGGAGACAGGGTCTGGCGAAGTTGCCAAGCCTGGCCTTGAACGTGGGGTCCTTCTCCCAAGTCATTCTTTTATCCTCCTGGCCCTAAGTTCCGTTTCCTAGAATTCTTTACCAGAGCAGAATGAGGTTGCATTCATTGTGACTTAAGACGTGTACATGAAGGTAAAGCACAAAGTGTGATACCCTACCTCGTGCAGGTCTGAAACGAAACAAACTGCCCCTCCCCGCAAAAAAACAAACCCAAATTTTGTAATTCCAAAACTGCATTAGCTGAACTGGAAGGCTGGGCGTGGGGCGCTACCATGGTGGTCTTTTTTTTTTTTGAAGGAGGAGTGAAAGGAGTAGGGTTTGTTTCGGAAGAAGAGCAGAGACTCCGCAAGGCGGAAGGGTACCTGGAAGCAGGACACCACCATGGTGGCTTCAAGATTAAAATGGAGCCCACCTCTTTCCTAAGCGCAGCCCCTCCAATTCGGTTTCAGGAACGTGAAACGCTTCTTACAGCCCCAGGTTACTTGGATTCCAGGGAATGTAGTCGTTAGATGACGTCATCCTTGGAAAACAAAAGTGGGGTTTATGTAGGGGGCTGCGGTTTCAAGAGTGAATCTTTGTTTTTTTTCAGACATTTTTAGTTGTGGATGAACGGAATACCTGTGTTTTATCCATTTTTATGGCTGCTGAGGATCAGACCCAGTGCCTCACACATGCTAGGCAAGCGCAGTGCCTGCACTGCAGCCCCAGCCTGAGTGGGGCATCTTTTCTGAGAGGGACGGTGAGGGAGAGTGAATCAGTCTCATTTGGTTTTCATGTGGCTTTTGCTGCTCCGGCGCTTGTGTTCGTGGTGCTGGGGTTTGAACTTGGTCCTGGTGCCAGCGCTGTGTCCGCTGAGCTGCTGCTCCAGCCCCCTGGATGGTGAACCCTGTTTGCTGTGATTTTTTGGTGCTGAGGGTTGAACCCAGGACCTTGCACATGCTAAGCACACGTTCCGTCGCTGGGCTCCACGCCAGCCCGTTTGCTTGCCCTGTGGGTCTGGCTTCAGGATGTCCTGAGTCTTGGTGGTGAGCGGTGCACTGGAGGGTTCTGAAGAACTCAGCAAAGCAGCTTGGCACGGTTCCAGGTTACCGAGGGGGACAAAGGCCAAGAGAGTGTGGGCAGGCGCTTATGGCCCTCGCCCAGGGACGTTGGCAGACCGGTCCTTCCACGGACCGGGTCACGTGATGAGTGAAGACGTGCACCGAGCACTGCCTCTTAGAATCTCGGCACCGTGGTGGCCAGGCTTTTCGTGGGGGTTGGTCATGTGCGCAGGGCTGGCCTTAGTCTCCAGCCCTGCAGAACTGGAGCAGATACCGCGTGGCCTCCTGACAGCAGCTGTGGACTGGAGTGGCTGAGGCCCCAGGCAGGACAGCCCAAGGACTTAGGCATTCCCTCCCATGGCCTGCAAGGGCCAGTCCTTCCAGCCAGGTGGCTCCTGCTGCGCACTGAGTAGCTGTCACTTGGCCCTGTGCTGCAGGCCTGTGATCCCTGTGGGGCTGGGGAAGGATTGCAAGTTCAAGGGCAGCCTCAGCAACTTAGCCAGGTCCTGTCTGAAAAGGAACAGAAGGGATGGGGTCGTGTCCAGGGGTAGAGCATCCTGGATTCACTCCCTGTGCCGAAAACCAGATGAATAAAAAAAAGGTGTCCCTTGCTGCTGGGTTCTGTGGAAACAGTTTGGCCCTGGGCCATGGGGCTTTCCATATGGCTGGCCAGTGGCTGCCGCTCCTAACAGGGACACCTTTGCAAGCTCAGAGGGAGCCTGTCTTTTGGGGCTGAGGTGGTGTCCTCTCCCTCTGCGTCCTGTCCTTATTTCTGGGCCTATGACACCACCTAATCATCATCATGCTTCCCTTTAACCCGGGCCCCACAACTGGCCCTGTGCCCTGAAAGCTCTCCCCGCTCACCTCCGTTTCTCTCCACAGCCCAGGGACCTTGACCCAGCCCCGCTCGGCAGACGCTTCATGACAGGAAGGACTGAAATGTCTCCAGGACGCCTGGTCTTTCCTTGATGTTCTTGCAGCCTTTGGGTGGGGGCAGAGGTTGATGCCTCTGGTCTTTGCCTCTGTGTGGGAGACGTCTCCCCCAGAATCCACCTTTGCACGCTCCACCGTGCACCCCTTTCCTGCCCCTGCACCGCCCACGTCTCCCCATCCTCCCTCTCTGGGAGGAGGTCCTGCCTCTGGGAGGCCAGGATGGGCGCGGCTCTTGGCCGCTCATTGACAGCAGTTCCCAGCTCAATAAACGTGGGATGAGTTCAACCTAAGAGCCCGTCTGTGGATCCTGTCTTTCCCAGGAGCCCCTCCAGTTCCCAGTCCCCTTGTGGTGGTGAGTGGGCACTTAGCAGAGGGAACAGTCACCGTGATGCTAATGTGAACAAGACCCAGGCTCCATGGTCCTGAATGTCACAGATGTGTTATCTGTTGTGGAGGCAGGAAGGCCACAGTCGCGATGCGGGCGAGGTTGGTTTCTGTTCAGGCCTTGGCTGGCAGGTGGCTGCCTGGCTATGTCCTCACCTGGTCTGTCCATATGTCCACTCCTCTCAAGGAACTGGTCATGATTCGGGCCCACTTAGTTCCCTCATTTGAAACCCAGTCACCTCTTTAAACACTTTCCAAAGAAAGTTGCGTTCCAAGGTGCTGGGCTGCAGCACAGGAAGCTTTCAGGGAGCCCAGTTAAGCCCGTAGCCTTACTGCCCTTGAGCTCCGGAGCCTGCACCTCCCCGAGTCCAGGTGGTCTGTGACCCTCCAGCTGCATATGGCAGAACCGGTGTAGAGACTTCCAGCGTGAATGGCAGGGAAAGCCACGCAGCTCCCTGGCTCCTGGAGCGCTGCCCTCCCACAGTTCCTCCAGGGACAGCAGGCGTCCTGGTGATGGGCGTGAGCGCTGTCAAGCCATGCATGCCACTGAGGCTCCCTGGCTAAAGCGTCACAGGCGCCACCCCACGTTAAGGGTCCCACAGACTGTCTGGTACCGTGGGCTGTGTCTGGGCCCCAGCGTTTCACCTCTCCTTCCATTTATGCCCTTTTGCCTTTACCACCCTCCCGCTCACGGCTGGGGGAATGAGGCTCTGGTTAAGCACCTCCCGGTTCAATCCCAGTTAACAAAAAAACAAGGAAATCAGATCTTTTTTTTTGCTGTGGCGCTGGGGATCAAACCCAGGGCCTGGCACATGCTAGGCAAGCGTGCTACCATGAGTTACAGCCCCAGCCCTTTTTATTTTGAGACAGGGTTTCACTGAGTTTCCAAGATTGGGCTCAAACTTGCCATCCTCCTGCCTCAACCTTCCAGGTAGCTGGGATTACGGGCATGTGCACCACACCTGACTTCACAATATGTCCTGGCATGCACAAGGACATGGGTTCGAACCCCAGCACCACGAACACAACGAAGGGTTGGAGCAAGGAAAGCCACATGAAAAGCTAAATAAAATTCTTTTTTTTTCTCTCCCTGTCCCTCTCTATTAAAAGAAAACTTGATTCTCTTTTAAAGAAAAAGAAGAGTCCAATTAGGCTGGGTGGTGGCTTATGCTTATAAACCCAGGAACTCAGGAGGCTGAGACAGTAGGACTGAGTTGGAAGCCAACCTCGGCAATTTAGTGAGGCCCTAAGTAGCTTAGAGAAACGCTGTTTCAACAGGAAATATGAACATTGGGCTAGGGATGTGGCTCAGTGGTTAAGCACCCCTGGGTTCAGTCCTGGTACAAAGAAGGAAAGAGAAAAATCTAATTAGAAGCTGGGCAGGGCATGGTGGCACACATCTGTAATCCCAGTTGCTCAGGAGGCTGAGGCAGGAAGATTGCAAGTTCAAAGCCAACCTCAGCAACTTAACAAGGCCCTGTCTCCAAATAAACCAAAAAAGGGGTGGGAGTGCAGCTTGGTGGTTAGGTGCCCCTGGGCCAAGATGACCTAAAGCTGGCGTGGCACTGAGGACTTGAAAGTCTGATTTCAGTTTGCTGTCAGTCAAAAGTCAAGAGATGGGCTAGAGCATGGCTCAGCGGTTGGAGCTCTTGCCCGGCATGCATGAGGACCCAGGTTCAAACCCCAGCACCACATACACAACTAAGTGTTGGAGAAACAAAGGCCAGATGGAAAACTAAATGAAGTTGATTATTTAAAAAAAAAAAGTCAAGAGATGGACCTGGGTGGGACTCTGGAAACTTCTCTGGGACTCCCAATAAAACCGGAGTGCAGGACAGGCATGTGGTCTCTCTCCTCCCTCAGAGGACCACTCT
>PVKS010045343.1:0-13849 GCA_004027875.1 Aplodontia rufa
CATTTTACATTATTTTGTCAAAAACTTGTATGGTTGTTCAAAAATAAAACATTTTTTAAAAAATTTAAAAATATAGGAAACTTACACAACATTTATGTTTTTCATTGCTATCAGACATGAAAATGTCCTGTAGAGGAACCCATGCCTGTTTTTTTTAACTGAGAAATTTATTATTGAACAACCATACAAGTTTTTAACAAAATAATATAAAATGTGTACAGATTCTGGATATTTGATTTACCCCCAGAAGAGTACCCCCAATTACCCACCCTTATCCCTCCTTTTCCCTTCCCACAATATCTCTAAAAAAGTATTAGGTTGTATAACATTACACCTTATCTGGATTTAACACATGATAATAGACCACCTTTCTCAATGGCCAGGGTCTAGTTCCAGCCTCCACAGATGAGTGGAGACATTCGACTCTGGGTTCTCTGGGTTAAGCTGATATTACTCAGCATAATTTCTTCCATAGCCATCCATTTACATTCAAAGGCTGCAATATCGTTGTTTCTAATTGCTGTGTAAAATTCCATGGTATACATGTACCACAGTTTTTTGGATCCATTCATCCAGTGAGGCACATCTGGGTTGTTTCCATAGTCTAGCAATAGTAAATTGAGCTGCTATCAACACAGATATTGCTGTGTCACTATAATGTGCTGATTCTAAACCCCTGGAAAAATACCCAGGAGTGGAATGGCAGGATCTGCCAAGGAAATAATCAAAAGAGTCAAGAGGTTTCCAATAGAAATGGAGAGAATCATGGACTATGATTCCTCTGACAGGGGCCTCATATCCAGAATCTACAAAATCCTCAAAAATATTACTACTACAAAAGCAAAAACAACCCAATTAATAAATGGGCCAAAGACTTAAACAAAAGCTTCTCAACAGAGGACATTGATCAATCCTATGCCTGTTTTTAATGCTGACTGAAAATCAAACCAGTCTAAGGATGGATTGCTTATGTAACTTGAGAAATCATTTGCTTCTTCCAAGACAATGAAGGATAGCCATAATAAACTTAAAGCCATTGAGTGATGAAAATACATAAAACAGCATTGAGGGAAGCCTCAGGTTTTCTCTTTTGGTTTTATAGGGAAACATTTTCATTCTATTCTGTAAGAAACAAGAATACATTAAGGCTGTTTTTCTAACAGATAGCTTCTTTAATGTTGAGAAATCAGAGGGGTTTCCACAAAATTCTATAAGCTGTGATGTAGATTATATTTATTAAGCAACCAAGGATAAAATATTCATTGCAATGTTCCACAAACCATACAAAATGATCCACAGAAAATAGTAACTTTGAATACTTGGGGACAGAGCTACACAGACTGGTCATGACAGTTGAATAGAAAAAAAGTTATTATTTGTTGTTAATGAGAGGCCCTAAACTATTGATATGGATGTGATATGCAAGGAAATGAAACAAAGTCAAAGGCCTAGCAAATTAAAGATATAAAGAAATGAAGGTCAGAGAACACAAAATTTAGGCCTTTGATAGTTAAGTTTTCTATATGGATGAATGTAATAGAAAAAAAATTTTCCTCCACAAAAAAAGGAATCAAGTTGAGGGTTATTCCCAGCTTTCTCACTTACTAGTTGAATGAGTTTGGTAGCATGTCAGATTGTATAAATCTCAGTTTGGTCATCTCTAAAATGGGATTAATACCAGTTGCCATCTATAGGTCACTTGCAAACTCAAAGCTCAGAACAGTCTTTGGCATGAAGTAAGTGACCAATATTGTTCCTGCTTATATCACCACATTATTATGAAGTTGGCCTGCCATGAGATACAGAACAAAAATGACAAGATCAAGTCCCAGAATAAACCTATTAGTCAAAGAGGAGGGGAAAAGTATGTTAGGACATTTGGGAGTATAACAATAAGGCAATGAAAATCTACTACTTCAGAACCAAGAGCATGAAGGAAAATGACTCATTAACATTTCCCTTTTAAGTGCTATTTTTAAAAAAAACAGTGTTTAAGCGTATATATTAAAAAACACATTCTATGGCCTGAATATGACTAACTTCAATAGTTATGGGAGCTCATATGCCTAGAATAAGAATTTGCAGGTGATTTTGCTCTCAAACTTGCTTAAGAGAATAAAACTGTAATCAACTTGGCACAAAGCTCTCTGTAAAAGCAACCATCTGGGTTCTCCTCTCATCTCTCTGAAATTTCCACCTTATTAATTGGGCTGTTATTGTTTTTGTAGTTGAGCTTTTAGAGGATTTTGTAGATTCTGGATATGAGACCCCTGTCAGAGGAATCATAGCCCATGAATCTCTCCATTTCCATAGGAAACTTCTTGACTCTTATGATTGTTTCCTTGGCAGAATAAATCTTTTTAACTTTATGGCATCCTATTCACTTATTTTTGACTTTACTTCCTTCAATTTGGAGACATGTTGAGAAAATCTTTGCCTACTCCCAAATGCTGAAGTGTTGGACCTAATTTGTCTTCTATCAGTTGCAAGATAGCTGGTTTAATTCCTAGCTCGTTGATCCATTTTGATTTGATTCTGGTTCAAGAAGAAAGATATGGGTCTAATTTCAACTTTCTGCAAGTGGCTGACCAGTTTGTCCAGCACCATTTGTTGAAGAGGCTGTCACTCCTCCACGTAATCTATTTTGTCCCACTTTGTCAAAATTCAGATGTTTAAAGATTTGAGGATTTGTTTTGGGGTCTTCTATTCCATTAGTCTTCTTTCCTATCTTGATACCAGTACCATGCTGTCTTTGTTACTATGGCTCTATAGTATTGTTTTAAATCTGGTATGGCAAAACAACCTGTTTCATCTTTTTTGCTTAGTAGTTGTTTGGCAATTCTAGGTTTCTTATTATTCCAAATGAATTTAAAAATTGCTTTTTCTATGTCTGTAAAGAACGGCATAGGAATCTTTATAGGGATAGCATTAAATCTATATAAAGCTTTCGGTAGAATGGCCATTTTTATTATATTAATTCTGCCTAACCAAGAGCATGGGGCATCTTTCCATCTTCTTAGGTCGTCTTGGATTTCATTCTTCAATGACCGATATTTTTCATTGAAGAGATCTTTGATTTCCCTTGTAAGGTTAATTCCCAAGTATTTTTATTGAAGCTATCTTGAAAGGAACTGAATTCCTGACTTCTTCTTCAGTCCTGTTATTACTGGTGTATAGGAAAGCTATTGATTTATGCATGTTGATATTGTATCCTGCCAATTTGCTAAATCTATTTATGAGTTCAAGCAGCTTACTGATGGAGTTTTTTGGATCTTCCAGATACAGGAACATGTCATCAACAAAAAGAGAGAGTTTGACTTCCTCTCTTCCTATTTTTATCCCTTTGATTTCTTTCTCTTGCCTAATTGCTCCAGCTAGGGTCTCAAGGACAATATTGAATAAAAGTGGAGAGAGCAGACAGGCTTGTCTTGCTCCAGGTTTTAGTGGAAATGCTTTCAGCTTTTCTCCATTTAGTATTATACTAGCTGAGGGTTTAGCATATACAGCTTTTATGTAGTAAAGAAATGGTCCTTTGAACCCCATCCTTTCTAGAGTTTTGAACATAAAAGGGTGCTGGATTTTATCAAAGGCCTTTTCTGCACCCAATGAGATGATCATATGGTTTTTGTCCTTGATTCTCTTTAAGTGGTGAATTACATTGATTGTTTTGCATATGCTGAACCACCCTTGCATTCCTGGGATGAAGCCCACTTGATCATGATGGATTATTTTCTTGATAAGTTTTTGAATACGGTTTGCTAGTAGTACTTTATTAAGGATTTCTGCATCCAAGTTCATAAGGGATATTGATCTGCAGTTTTCTTTTCTTGATGTATCCTTGTCAGGTTTTGGTATCAGAGTTATGGTTGCTTCATAAAAAGTGGATGGGATCATTCCCTCCTTTTCAATTTCTGAAAATAACTTAATAAGGAAGAGGTGTTAGATCCTCCTCAAAAGTGTGGTAAAAATCAGAGGAGGATTGGTCCGGTCCTGGGCTTTTCTTCTTTGGTAGACTTTTATTAGCAATATGAATTTCAGTGCCTGTGATTGGGCTATATAGGAATTCAATATCCTCCTGATTCAATTTAGGGATGTTGTATGTGTGAAGAAATGTTTCCATTTCTTCCAAGTTATCAAATTTGGAGGAGTATAGGTTTTCAAAATATGATCTTATAATTTGTTGGATTTCCATGGGATCAGTGGTGATCACTCTCTTTTCATTGGAGATTTTATTGATTTGCTTCATATCTCTCCTTTTGGTTAGATTCCCTAGGGGCCTATCTATCTTGTTTATTTTTTCAAATTACCAGCTCTTTGCTGCATCAATTCTTTTTACTGATTTTGTTTTCAATTTCATTGATTTCAGCTCTGATCTTGATTATTTCCTATCTTCTGATGGTTTTGGGGTTAGATTGTTCTTCCTTGGAGGGCTTTGAGATTAAGTGTAAGCTTATTTATTTGGGATCTCTCATCATTTTTAATGTGGGCACTCAGTGCTATGAATTTTCCCCTTAGCAAAGCTTTCATGCTGTCCCAGAGGTTTTGATATGTTGTGTCTTCATTTTCATTCTCTTCCAAGAATTTTTGGTTTACTTCTTTCATGTCTTCTTAGATCCTTTCTTCATTTAATAGGGTATTATTCAATCTCCATGAATATGTGTGTTTTCTGTTATGTTAGTCTATGATTTATTAATCTATTAGCCAATGATTTCTACACCCCAAGTGTGCTGTCAATAATACTTCAGCTACCTTCCTATCTCTCACCCTTCTGTTACAATTTTTGGGATGATTTCTGAAGGCTGTTCCCTCTGAGTGTCTGATACTCCAAGAGCCATGGGCATCTCCATCTTACCTGAATTTCTGCACACACATCTTTTAACCCGAACTCTCCACTATCCAAAGAGGACTTGACAGAATTGCCACGCTAGTCCTAATCAACCTCTGTGCTTCCTAATCTCACTTCACTCATCTTGGCCCAATAAAGCCTTATACTCTGTTATGGCTTCCCATTGTCCTAAACTGATTAATTTAACCCACTTAGTGAAATCTATTTTCACAAATTCACTCATTTTTGCAAATATGCTTGAGAATACAATGCAAAAGAAGCACATATAATCTTCTCACATTATCCAACAAATTGTTCATTTTATTTAGCTGCTTTTAAAAGTACTTTTAAGAACAATATATTACTTCCTTTTTATCCTCTTCTTTTCTGGGCTTAATGAAGTGAGGATGGAGTTTGGGAGGGGTAATAATCAACTTACTAATTACTACTGTCATATTCTATTAAAAATACCATCTTCATAGTTAGACAAGCATAAAAAACAAGCATTCTGCAATTTAGCTTTCCTCCTTTTGTCTTTCTCTTTTGCCATTTATTCATTTTATTAGTTAGAGTTTCTAGTTCCAGGAAACTAAAACCAATTCACAATGCCTGGAGATAAAGTGGTGCTTATTGGAAGCAAACCAGAATCAACCAGAGATTCAAAAACAAAGACTGGATTATAATATACACACATGGGGCATTGACTAACTGTATTTCAGGAATATTTTGGGCAATCACTATTGCAACAAACCTCAAAAGACATCACATCTGCTGCTGCTGCTGCTGCACCCCTAAGTAGGTGTTATTGAATCTTTCATCTCAGTTTCATTTGCTGAAAACAAAATCCTGGATGAGAGAATCTGATGGGCACAGCATAGCCTCATGCACTTGATCTAGCAGGCAGGCACTATGAAGAAAGGGAGGCAAACCCCTGCAGGACTCCTGTAGTCGGAGCCAGCTCTTTATTTTAGGACTGGGCACCCTACTGTTGGGGATGCTACCTGATGATGGCCCACAGATGAACCCCATTCTTAGAACTTGTCTCCGTGTAGGAGCCGGGGTCCTATTCAATGCCTGATTGATTGCAGAATACAAAGACCTACCACTGTGCCTCAACTTGGAACATTTTTGATGGGCCATCTGAGTCTCTTGTGGGGAGACACTATAACCAGGTTACCTTTTTCTTAGACCCATAGTAAAAACTCTGGTTTATGCATCAAAAAGCTGAGATTAAAGCTCACTTCATTCTGGCTAAGGTTCTGAGTCATCTCGTTAACAAATAAGAAAAAAAAACCCAGCTGCCAGAAACAAGAGGCATGTTTTAAAAAATGGGAATCTTTTATGACATCTAAGGCTCTTGAGAAACCAAGAACAAGAATGCTAACTCCAATGCTTCTCTCCTTGCAGGTGCACATTTTTCTCAGACTCAGCTTTCTCTGCCTTTCCAGAACCATAATGGAAACAGTGCTGACTGGATATCTTACATTGCTTCCTAATTCTAAGGCCTCCAAGTATAAAACTAATTTGTGTCCCCGTTCCAAACTACAAGGTAAAAACTTCTGATAGATGGACACAAGCCTGGGGACTGACTCCATTTTTCAGGTGTCTTCTTCATCCAACCTGCTAGAGTGATGGTGCAATATAGTTAGCTGATGTAATCATGATTGTAGGGTCTTACTTCCTTATGGGGGAAAGAAACAATTCTCAGAGAAGGGGTTGCCCCCAATTGATACTAGAATAAGCCATGGAAAGCTACAGATGATCAGATTTCTGTATAAAGAAAGACTCAGACAAATAATTTGGACACTGGATGGATGGGGAGAGTGCTCATAAGGCAACTCTGCCCACACAGGTATTTGTCACCATATTTACTGAAATGATCAAAGACATAAAGAGAAAAATTTTTTTCAAAGAACTTTTGAAGAACAATTTCTATATGATCAACTTAATCTAGAGCATGAAGTGGTGTGGCTGTAATCCTAAAGAGTATTCTGGGAACAGATGTATAATCTGTAAAGCTCCTTTTCAGGAATCTAAAAACCAAGGAAAATATGTATCTAAGGTAAGTTTGGTAGCAGGGGTTGAGGGATACTGATGACTTGGAGGCATCTAGGGTATATCTGCTGACATTAAGTCATGACTACTTACAGGCATGCTGTCTCCTGGCATCCCACCTTGTGTTCCACCAGGCTGCAAACAGATGATCCCAATGCCTCAAATCATATCTCCAACAATAATTGCCTTGTCTCATTTAGCTTCTCTCAAACATCTCTAGGATGAGCACCTCCATTTAATCATTACTATAATTCATTCAAGAAGAAACAAACTCTAATAACTGCAGAGCTATGGGGATCTCCCTTCAAGAAAGAAGCTGGCATCTCAAAGAGGTACTTGTATTTCCTCATTCATTGCCACATTATTCACACCCCAAGTGGTGAAAACAACCTACATTCATGAACAAATTAATAGGTAAAGAAAACATCCTTAGAAAGTAGGGTCTGAAAGAGATATTTGTACCATTATGTTCACAACAGCTTTATTCACAAAAGTCGAAAGGTGAAGAAATCCAAGTGTCTATAGATGGAAGAACAGATAAACAAAATGTGTAATTACATTTATGCATCCTAAGGAGTAATAGTCAACATTTAAAAAGAAGGAAATACTATCATATAATTTGATACAGATGAAGCTTGAGGACATTAAGCTAAGTGAAATAAGCCAGTCGCAGGACAAATTCTGACTGATTCCCTTATATGAGACATGAATAGTAAACTCTTAGAGAATAGAATGGTGGTTACCACCGAGTGCAGAGAAGGGGGATTGGGTCATATTGTTTAGTGAGTACACAGTTTCAGTTTTTCAAGATGAAAAAGTTCTAGAGACCTGTTAGAAAACAATGTGCATATGTTTAGTACTACTGTACTGTACACCGAAAAACTGGTTATCATGGTAAACTGCATGTGTTTTTGATATCAATGAAAGAGAATTGTGAATAGGGAGTACAGTCAGTCTCAGCTATAAATAAGTGTGTTTCAGAATCTGCATCCATTTTCAGCAAAGCATGCCCAGTTCCCAGGTGCACTCCAAGCAATGAACACCATGGTGGCATGGACCAAGTTCACCAACATTAGAACCTTATTGGAACTCTTCACATCAGGGCAACCATGGGCTGTACACAGTCTGAAGCCTTTTCTCATTCTTAACCTTCATGATTGTCAGAACAACATAATCTTCTGAAGGTTCTCCCTGCCTACTCTTGCTCCCTTCCTCTTTATCTTTCCTTGGCATTATCCACAAAATTGTCTTGCACTTCTGCCTCTAACTTGGTACAGCTTCCCAAGGAATCTGTATTAAGTCACAAAAACTTTACATACACATAAGCTTCCCCCTAGACTCATGACAGAGTATGTGTGTGCACACCCACTCACAGTTATGTATACTACATGAAGAAAGCCTTCTGAAAGCTAACCTGATTCCCCAGATGGCTGTAACTTTCCTCAGTCCCTACTAGATATGACATACTTGCATTACCACACTTGGCACACTGTGTTTTAGCTGTTCACAGGTCTGGGATCCCACTGTGAATATGCTTGTGGAAGGCTAAGAGCATACCTTTATTCACTTCTGTACCCCCAGCTCCTGTCTGATCATCTTGCATATATGACATGCTCAGCAAATACTTAAATTTAAAAAAAAGAAAGAAAAGAAAAGAAGAAGAAAGGGCAAGAGGGAGATAACAAAAGAGGAATGGTTTAAAGACAGGAACAGTTAATGGTATATTTCAGCATAGAAATAACATTTTAAAATGCTTACCCATAGTATGCATGTATACAAGAGTCTGAGTCTTCCTGTAGCAATCCAACAGTTAATAAACATGTATTAATAAATGTGCACTAGAGAGAGATGAAGAGATGATGTGTAACTTCCACATGTGGTCTCCATCCTGAGCATTTTATTCTATCACGGGCAAATGGTATCCATGTTTTGTCTAACACTATTTGGACCACAATGCATCCTGTGGATTTTGACAAATGAGCAGAGGGATGAAGATCATCATTTGGAAAAATGGACATTGACCCCACTGACTGTCCTCCCAGAATGTTTAAGGGAAATGTCCCACTTAATGATCCATTAGTCATTTTCAGATACACCCTGAGATTTCTCTTCACTAATTATGTTGACCTTTCTTGAGGCAGATTACTGTGAATGTATTACCAGTTTCAAAAAATCATCTGTTTGTAATGAAATGGTACTGTGGTACACATGGGGAATGGCAGATGCTGAGATGTGTTGACAAGAGAGTTCCTTCCATTTGGAAGATTTTCCCCACATTTAAGTCATTGAAGGCTTTTAAAACAATTGCCTTAACCATTTCAAAACCTTAGGACTTTCTTCAAGAACAAATATAACCCAATTTGAATTCAATCTTCAAAATTTGTTTTGCTGACTCATTCTTACTTTGGATGAATTTCTGAGTCCCAGAGTACAGAGACCAGTAAGTGATGGAGATTGCTTCAGTTCAGTGTCCCTTAGCAACCATAATTTTACTTGCCTATTGCCATAACAACTATAGCATGAACATCAAGGTCATCAAGCCCACTGAGCCCCTTTTAGGAAGTCGAGCCTTTCACACTTTCCAGACTTGCCTTCTCTGTTTGCTCTCAGAGGAGACGTTTTATAGGAAATGACATGTTCTCCCTTCCTCCACTCCATATTACTTTAGAAAGCAATCCATTTAAGTACACAAGATCATGCACAACAAAGTGGATTTAGAAACCTTGCCTCAAAGACTGACACATCCACTGTAATCTGGTATTTGAACTGTGCCACATCCTCAAATGGTTGTTTTAAAAGAAGGGAGAGAATATGGCAGGGGAAGGATTTTGCAATAGCCAAGTACTTAATTTCCATCATGACATTTGGTATGATTCTTAGCATTCACTTAGTGTTGTGTTCTTTATATTTTCTGAAAAAACAGGAGGTGGCTGCGTTTGAATCTCTCCAATGGCACTTACAGATCTCATATTCTGTGAATCTCAACATGTCACAGCTTGCTTTTAAGTGGTAAAGCATATATACTCCCAACACAGGCTTGGCTACCTAACATCTAACAACCAGCTTGTGGTACAAAAGCAAAAGGCCCCTCTCCACCTGAGATGCTGTGTGCATCCCTCTCCATGTGCAGTTATTAGCTGGCAATCTGAAAATAACAAATCACCACAAATAATTATGCAGCAAGAAATTTTCCCTTCTTGGTATACTCTTAAGAATTATAAGTAGATGACATTAAAGAAGGCTCTTTACCACATTTCTCACCCAACATTCAAGGTAATTAGCTCGACATTAACACTTAGAAATAGTATAATTTCATAGCTATCTTACAGCAGACAAATCCCTCAGCAAAACACTCTCTTCTTCTCACTAGTAGAGAACAGTCTGTTAGGAGCTTACAAGAATAAGAGATACCTAGCACATTCCAGATAAGCTCCACATGCCAGGTGTTCCTCATAAACATCTGAAATTCAGGATGGTTGATCACACAATGTCAAAGAAATTTGATCTTAGGACATGACATGTGCATTGTGCTCATTAACAAGCAGAATACCTCACCATCCTATTTTTATCACTTTTTCTGATTGTTAAACTAAATCATAACATTTTAAAAATACAACACATCTTAAGGTATTGTGCTTCAAAGGCTTATTAGTATTTATTTATTTTGTCGATGTGCTTATGACATTGTTACATGGCTGCTTTTTCTTTCAATCAGCAGTGTCAGCTGGGGCTTGTGTTTGACTTGATCATCTGTCCCCTCCCAGGTTCTGCCAATCTTATTCACATCAAAGTCTTAATGACAGCTAAACATGACCTTTTCCCCTTGCCACCATGCACACCTGAAGATCACTTAGAGATAAGTTCTTTTTTCTTTTTTTTTTTTTTCCCCTTCTTCTCTCCCGCCTCCTGCCCCAGGAAGGAAGGGCCTTGTAAGAAAGAAAGGCTGCCCTGAGTTTCCCATGTTTTCTCAGGAGGGAAATATGACTCTTAGCCATAAAAGTAAGTCTGCAATTCCCTCCTGTGGGCATTGAGTCTGGTGTACTGTGTTTCACAGAGTTGGGAGAGGATAACAGATGGGTAGCAAATGATAAATCCCTTATAAAAATGCTAATTAAAAACAGGTACTTGGCATACAGTGGGCATTTAATAAATTTCCCTAGAATGAATTCATGAATCCCAATATCAGTAATTAGCATGTGCTGAACAGAGGTGGAATAGAACAATGAAGAATTAAATCAAATTCATCTCCTCCTGGATGATCTGTATAAACTGTATCTCACATTTATAATTCACAGGGTATTTGCACATTTCATTGCTCTGCCATACACTCACAAAACCCTTTGACCAGAATATTTTCCTACTCCCATTTTAGAGGTGACAAAACTGAGGCAGGTATTAATTAAATAACTTACTAAAAGCAAGCAACTAAATTGCTACAGAAGTTGAAGTTTAAATTTCAGTCAGCTTGGATTGATGACAATGGCTTTATCTTGAAATGGAAATTCTCTCTCCAAAGGGGGATGGATTTAGAATTAAATTCTTTACCTACAAAACATCTATCTGATTGACTGAGCTCAAGTCACAGATCTAGCACCTAGCTTTTCAGGTAACAGGTAAAGGAGGAATCAGTTCTACCCTTCCCTGTCCCCCAAGTTGTATAGCACAATGTTGATACATGAGGCCACACCCATTGGAGGAGGAATAATTCTCCAGGAAAAAATAGTTATTAATATTAAGCATTAGCAAGACAAAAGTACTAAACCAATGGATGTTAAATGCTTTCTATTTTCAATTATACATAACCCTAGAGAATTTTACTAGGAAGTTAAAACCTAAAAGTAAAGAGCTGAGCCACTCACTATCACATGACACCTTTTTGGGATGCCTGGTGTGGTGCAGTGAAAACTGAAGCTTGCAAGAGTCATAGGACCCTACCTGGTCAAACTTATGAGATGTGCTGGCCTCCTAAGAGGAGACATCATCAGTGCTCCTTATAGCAGTCAACATCTAGGAAGACTTGAGTTGGTTAAGCCTTGCTCCATTCTGCAACATCTTTCAAAACACCCACCCACTTCTGTCCAGTGTTCTTCACCACAGGAAGTTACCCTGCATATCTTGGGTGGGGTTCTTGTTAGGAAAGCAGGCAAGAACCAGCTGTCCCACATCATTTTTGCTTCTGATTTGGAGATTGTTATTAGTGGCTTCACCTGGTGATCTATAGAGCCCCGGAATTAATGAACCTTTTAGCTCTTCTTACTAAGAATGTATTTTTTCTTCTTGTCTCCAAGGGTGCTTATCAGACCTAGAGATATTTTGGCACCACAGCAGGTAACTATTGAGTTTTGCTTATCCAGCACCTTTCTTCTTCCTTCCGGAAGTAACATCTGAGTCTGAGAGTGGGGTGTACGGGGACAATATCTCCTCTACTCTTAGACCACATGGTTCTGTGGTCCGACTACACCCTCCCTTTATTCTGACATGTTCATTCCAAAACTTGGACAACTCACATAATCGTTCATCTTAGCTATAATGATTGACACAGGAATGGAGCATGTTATCTAAGTTAGACCACTGATATTAAAGTCTGGGACTTCTGATGGAAGAATGGAGAAAAGTAGCTTTTTTACACTTATATAACTAAACTTCGAGGATATCATCATGTAAGACTGTCTACTTGCCAACAGGTAACAAACTGCTTTAGAATGAAGACAACAGACAGATGCCAATCTGGGAGATGGAGAAAACCAAATATTAATCCTCACTGCTGAAATATTCAGATGCAGGCATTCCTGAAACTTCACCTGAATTTTCAATTATGATAGTCAATAATTCCCTTTTCATGACTGAGACAATTGGAGTCACATTTCTTTCTGTACTTTTTCTCCATGAATATAAAAAATGATAAATCCACTCATTCTGAAAATACTTACTGAACATGTATTGTGTGCCAGGACTCTGACAGGAAGCTAGGAACCTTGTAATTTGCAAAACAGGCATGGAGTCTGGGGCTGGAGAGAGACATTACAAGTAAACACACAAATAAATATGCTCTGAATAACTGTCATGAGTGCTAAGAAGGAAAATACGGAGCATTATGAAACTGTAATGAAGATCTGCCTGATTGCTCCTTGACACAAGAGGAAATTAGGAAATATATGAAGGTTAATGAGAATGTTTATGTTAGAGAGCAATCAAGAGTCATCTCAAGGAGACAGCAAGGAAAGTGAGAGGCAGGTCAGCTGGGTAAGGCAGTAATTTCATCCTAGTTTCACAAGAGTATCCTCCTCTTCAAGGTTCCCCAACATCGATCAGGGATAGAACTGACAGTAAGAAAATTCTAAAGCTGTCCAGAGCAAAGAACACAGACTGCATTCGACATAAAGAAATATAATGGCTGGAGTGGTGGCTCAGCAGTCACAGTGCTTGCCTGTCATGCAAAAGTACCCGGTTCAAACCCCAGCACCACATACACAACCAACTGTCCGAGCAACGAAAGCCATGTGAAAAGCTCAATAAAACTGATTCTGTCTTTCTCTCTCTCTCACTGTCCCTCTCTCTTTAAAAACAAAGAAGGAAAAATATGAGAGAGAGAGAGTCCTCAGTAAAACCAAACCAGGTCAGTTTGTTTCCAACAAAGAACTGCCCATCACCCCTGGTGCTACCAGCATGGCCCTGAGGGAAGTTAATGGAGAGTCATAAAGCACCATCACTGTCCTTAAGATGTTCAAGTGTTTGTACAGAAGGAATAATAAGAGTAATCCATTTATCCAAGGACGTACGTGTGTGAAACAGACAAATCATGTTTAAGGACAATGATTCTCAGCAGAGACAAAGGAGATACATGACATTGGAAAATGCATTTCATAACACACATACACACAAAAAAATAACAAATATTTTGCTCGTGCCAAAACACAGAAGACAGAAGCATGAGGGAACTTGGGTTGTGAAGAGTCCCAGAAGTTCTTC
>PVKS010045344.1:0-13756 GCA_004027875.1 Aplodontia rufa
CCTGATTCAGTCTCCTTTGGGTAGGGAGCCCTTACAACCTCCTTCACAGTTTGGGTTTCTCAAAAGGGAGAGTTCCTGAGAGTCTGGGTAGGCTGCCAGGGCCAGGACTCCACAGTGTGGAGCTGAGTGGGGTCAGCACTGATGTAAGAGGCCCTCCTTTTCTGTCCTGGGCTTGCAAGTTCTCATTCTGCATTGGGATACCTTAACAGGATCTCCACTGAGGCAGAACTGCACTACTCAGGGAACAATGCACCCCAAACAGCCTGTCTACATCTCAGAAGCACCTGTACTAATGTTCGAGGGAGGAAAGGCCAGGACCAGGAAACTGGAACCTTATCCCCACCTTGAGGACAACTGACCCAACTAGTCACATAATTATGGACTCTGTAGGAGTCCTAAGGTTTGGCCTTTCCACTCATCCCATAAGAATGCCAAGTCCCAGGAGGTTATAGGTGTACCCTAGAATGGGAAGGCAGCACCCATGCAGGGTCCAGACATGCTCTGGCTCCCAGTTTGACTCTATCAGCCCCCCTCAAATGATTCAGGACACATGTGGTGTGGGTAGGGGGTGCTGGGTCAGCCAGAGTCTCTCCTGCTGAGGGGTGGGCATAGCTTTCTGACCCCAGGTATGGTTGTCACAGAAACTCAGGAAAAAATGATCATGTTCAAGTTTTGGTTGGGACAGCCCAACCAGAATTCCCTGGACCCTTGGGAGCCTCCCCCTTGCTACCCACCAGCTGGGCCCCAGCTAAATCCAGCTTAGCTAACACAGTCCACAGGACAGTGCCCAGCTCAGCATTCCAGGGCAGCAGGCCAGGCTGGGCATTTGCTTCTCTCCACAGTGCAGACAGGATGGGGCCTGGAGGTGGCCAGCAGCAGCAGAGGAGACCCTGGGAATTGGGGATGGACACCAGGTGGGTACATTGGGGTTAGAGGGGCAAATGGACTTCTTCAGACCACAGGGTAACCATGGAGCTCATCTACTACAGGTACCCCCACCTGTGGCAGTGTCAAAAGCTATAGGTCCACCCATGTGGCCTCTCAATATTTGGCCAGAGCAGCCTCCAGCCTGCCCACCTTGTCAGGAGATTGTGACAGTGTGTAACCTGCATGTGCCCCACCTGGCCACATGTGGCCTAAATGAGGCCCCAGCTGTCCAGGGTATTTGACTTTCTTCTCCTTGTCACGCTACACTAGTCAGCCTTGTGGTGACTGTGAGGGAGATAGAAGTTACAGCTGGCAGGTATCAGGCAGTATCCTGCTACCCTGGGAGACAGCCCTCTCTCACTGGGGCTGGGCTCTGTTGCTTAAACAACGTTATTCCCTGACTTCCTTGTTAGCACATCTCCCAGGACCCCAGCTCCACATCAGGAAGGCTATGGGATCCATGGGATCCAACAACATCCCTGCCTTCCAGGGGCTCCCAGATAGCAATAAAAATCTAGCTTTACAAAATAAACAGCAGCACTGGTTTGGTCCCCTGGGAGGCATGCAGGTGGGATGTACTAGGACTCAGACCCTGGCCCTGCAGATACCTCCTTGGAGTCTCAATCAAGTCCCTTGGCCTCCCTGAGACTACATTTCCTCCTTGGTTGTGCTCATTAGAGAAACAGCTACCTTAGCACCTGTGAGGATGCTCCAAGCATCCCTGACCATAGTACATGCAGAGCCAGGGCCACATCAGAATAACCAGATGTGTTTGGGATTAAGCAGGGAAGGGCAGGAAGCACGATACATTACATGGTGGATAACACCTGAGGGTTTGGGGAGTGATGGAACCTAGGAGGTGGGGAGGAGTTGGAGCCAAGTCTGGGAAAGATTGTCAGCCATTCACATCTGAAACACCACATTTTCCCTTGGAGGAGGAAATGATTAATTCTTAAGTATTTAAAGCCCATAAACAGGGAGGGAAAGGACGGAGCCTAATTCAATTCAGCTTTGTTGCATGCTTTTCTTCTTTCTTCTTGGTTTTTGTTTTTGTTTTTGTTTTTGAGACAAGGTCTTGCTAAGTTGCCCAAGCCAGCCTTAAACTTGCAGTCCTCCTGCCTCAGCCTCCCATGTAGCTTTTTGCTTTTGCTTCTAGGAGGCTCAGACACCTTCTCATATGAATTATTACCAAGATCCTATCTACTGTTTTATATTGTTACATGGCTCTTTTGTATGTCTTGTTTTAAATTATATGAGTTAATGGCTGGGCATGGTGGCACAAACACATAATCCCAGCAACTTGGGAGGCTGAGACAGGAGGATTGTAAGTTCAAAGCCAGCCCCAGCAATTTAGCAAGGTTCTAGCTAACTTAGTGAGTCCTGCCTCAAAATAAAAAACAAAAAGGACTTGGGATGTTGCTTAGTGGGTTCAATCCCTGGTACCATAAATAAACAAATAATATGAATTTTATGTGAGCAAAATCCCATTTATGTTACTATTCATTGACAGAGGATTCCAGGGGCTGTAGAGGACTGGTAGGAAGTAATGGAGTAGGCATAATGAACTAGGGCTGAGGGAGGGCAGGAGCAAGAGGGAAGCCTTGCACAGCTTCCAGGCCACCCGGAGGTACACCCACAGACCAGCAAGAACCTGAGACACTCTAAGCATCTTTCTCAGCTGCAGTATGATTCCACATAGCCAAGAGGGCCTTCTATGGTCTTCCTCATGTGGAGGTGGCAGGGCTATGTGAAGGGAGCAGACCCAAGATTCCATCCTGCTTGCTCCTTCTTGCCCTTGGCAGCCCTTCTCCCCAGGCCTCGGTTTTGCAGGGTGGTAGGAGGAGAACACAAAGAATCAGCAAAGCTTCTAAGAACGTTGAAACGGCCCACCAGGTGCCTACCCAGGGAGACATGGGCACTACTCCACAAGCACTCTTCAGTGAATTGCTCATGTACTCTCTGCACCTGCTGTGAGGCTGGATTGGCAGCTCAGGAACATCAGACCAGCAGTGTCAGGGACTCCTTCCTTAGTCAGCATAAAGGTGGCAGGAACTGAGACTAACCTAACTGGACTCTATGGCCAAACTTAGGTTGTGGGGAAGCAAGGGTAACATGGGGACATGAGTCTTACAGGAGCAGCAGCCTGAGGTAGAAGGTAGTCTAAGCTCTGTGTTGAAGACCTGGGTTTCAGATCTGGCTGTGTTACCTCCTTGCCATGTGATCTCTGAGCTTTGAGTCCACCATCTTGGAATAGGGTGGAGGTCTCTGTCCACTCATCTCACAGTGTTCCTAAGAGCATCTAGAATGTTCCTGGGGCACTCAGAGAGATACTCTGCCTATTCACTGCCTCTTGTACCTACTGCACAGAACCAGCCAAGAAGTGCCATCTGTTTTGGCCACTAGGGTAAACTGTCACTGTGTCTGTTGTCAGATTCCCCCACTCTGAGGCCTGTGACAGTGAGGAAAAAATGGGTCTCTGGGTGAGGCAGGAGGGCCACTCTAGGGTGCAGGACAGTGAATGCCTTGTCTCCAGGTCCCAAGCCAGGGAGTAGTAAATTCAGACCTTCAAATCTCTGAACTCTGCCTCTCCTAACTTAAGGACCCTGTTAAGTGCATGAGATAAGGAGATTTCTTTTTATGCCCAAGAAAGCCTCTCTCCCTACCCCATTCTATGCGAGGACACCAGTCACTATAAATCCCTGCTTAGGTATGCTCAGAAGGGCACCAGCACCCAGACTTTTCTGGAATCGGTAAAGAGGACACAGGTCAGGGTTGGATTTGCCAGAACCCAGGTCTTCCAAATCCTAATAATGAGCCTTTTTCTAGTATGTTTTGCTGGACGGGTCATATCCCATCTCCAAGCCCCATCTCCACCTCTTCGGAATGGGAAGGGAGTGGCACCTTGCCCAGACTAACCCACATGGGTTTTACTGGAGAGATGGTAGAGGGAGATGCCTAGAGCGGGGCTTGTTAAAGGAAAGACATGTCAGGGTCAAAACTGAGCAGTTAGCTCTCTTGAGCCCCAGAATGGAGGACCTAATCACAAAGCCAGGCCTGCCACCAGGGCACAGGCTATGCCTGTGGGATGGACAAACCACCAGAGAGCCCAGTCAGGGTGCCTGATTCAGAGCCACTAGATGCCCACCCACCTTGGAGGGGCTGGCCTGCCTCTGCCCCTGGATACTCTACTCCTTCCCATTCCTATCAGTCTGAGTCCCTGGGCAAAGTGTCACTTGACCAGCACAATTCTGGAACACTTGCTGAGTTTCGAGTCCCATGGGAAGAGATTTGCTGTGAAGAGAGACAAACACAGTTGCTAGAGAGGCTGGCCAAACTCACCACTGGACCATTGCAGTGGAGGCTGGTGTCTGAGTAGGCCTGACCATGTAGGGCTGGGAAGTTTCCTGGGGTTGGAAGCAAGGGAGGTCTGAGGAGCCACCACCAAAGATAGTACTCAAAAGTATAAGGTAGTGCTTCTTATCCTTCTGTCACAGATGGGAGTCCATGTACCTCTCACCCTTCAGGAAATCACATCTCAAACCTTATAGGGTTGGACAGTGTGCAACATGCATGGAGCCCAGCGGTGCTCTGTATAGGCTGCTGCGATGAGGGAAGGGAGTCCTAGTGGGTGGCATCTTGAGAGTTTAATGCAGGCCTGTGCCCAGGAAATGTGGTCCCTCCTCCTGCATTAAAGAAGGAATTCAGACATTCCTAGCTTGGACCTCACTCCTTCCAGGAGTGGCTGAGGCCCAGGCTTTCCTCTGTGCAATAATGACAGGCACAGGATGACCTACCCAATTCTTAAAAGTATGGTAGAACTACTTAAGAATGTAGAAGACTAAAAAGAATCTGATTGTCATAGTAGGCCACAAGCTTGAAGGGGGAACCTTAAAAGCAGAGTTATGTTATACAGACTATGAAGTAACTTGGTAGAAAGTTCCAGTCCCAGTTCTTCTACCAGACAAGGCAAGGCAGTATAGCAGAATGTGGCTTTCCTTCCTTCTGTGCTAAAGTCTGGGGCTGGCCTGAGCTGCCAGGGCTGCCTTGGGTTCCAGTGGGGCAGGGATCGGTGACACATCAGGCCTAGCGTGCACATTGAGGACACAGCAGCAGGGAGCTGTGATAATCAATAACCCAGCATCCTCCAGCTACATGGGGCTACTGTGGGGAAGGAGCATGTTAACCAGCAACAGCCCAGGTTGTGTGCTCTCCAAATTGCTAGGGCCAGCCAACCACAGTGTGTGCCAGTTCCTGGGCTGTCTCTGAAACTGCCAAGGTTCCCACATTCCCATGGGTCAGTGGGCATGTTTTTGTCCACCCTGGCCAAAGGAGGGGAAACCAGTTAGCAATCCCAGGGCCTCCCTCACTGCCTCTGCATGAGGCCCAAGGTTCATGAGGCTACTTGTCCCTCTCAGGCCTGCAAGGACTTCCTGGAACTAGCTGAGATACACAGCCGGAAATGGCAGCGGGCACTGCAGTATGAGCAGGAGCAGCGCGTCCACTTGGAAGAAACCATTGAGCAGTTGGCCAAGCAGCACAACAGCCTTGAGCGGGCGTTCCGCAGTGCCCCCGGCCGGTCTACCATTCCCAGCAAGAGCTTCAGTGAAGGTGAGTGAATGAGCAATGGCCAGCAGGATGTGTTCCTCCACCCTCAGCCTCCCTCTTCCCAGCTGTCTCCACCTTCGGTTTCTGCTGAGCCCCACACACCCACATGCATACCCCTTAATGTGCCTACGTCAGGGCCAGATGACTGAAGTGGGGAGGGGGGTGGGACTAGGGTGAGCCAAGTCCTTGCATCTGGACTTCTTCAGGCAGCAGGATGAGACCTTTTCAGGTGGCAAACTAAGGCAGTGCCTCTGCATGTATCTCTAGGAAGCCTCTTGACTTCCAAAGGAGAGGATAGTGAGGAAGATGAAGATACTGAGTACTTCGACGCCATGGAAGACTCCACATCCTTCATCACTGTGATCACCCAGCCCAAGGAAGACAGGTGGGCACTCACCCCCAGCAGGGCCAGCTGTGAGCTGTGAGGAACATCCTCCACAGTTATGCTTTCATATTGTGTTCTCGGGCTCCATCTGGTCTTTTGACCTGCTTTAAACTTGGAGTTTTCTTTAAGTCTTGCTCTGGATGGTATTTTTGCTGATATTCTATTCTTCCTTACTTCAAAAAATGCCTAAATAAAGTTTGTATCATTTAATTTAAAATGGAAATAGGGAATAGGACAGTGGATGAATCCAGTTCCAGTCTGGGGTTCAGGGAAGACCGAGAAGGCCCTCACTGCTTGTTCTTGCCTCAGAGCGGCACAAGGTCCCAACCACTCCTTCCAGAGCCATCATTTAAGAACAGATGAAAGAGGTTGTTGGAGACATCCTGAGACATTGAGCTGGTCTGATGGTAGCCTGGTATTCATCAAGATACAAGGAATCTCTTATTTTTTATTTCCAAACTGTTTCATTATACATAAACACCTGCTCTTGAGGCTGGAGCGATAGAGCACTTGCCTGGCATGTGCAGGGGACCAGGTTCAAACTCCAGTACCACATACACAACTGTCAGAAAAAAATAAAAACAAGATGATAAAATAAAATAAATTCCCTGCTTCTCTCTGTTTCTCTCTCTTTCATTCTCTCTCTCAAAAAAATATCTGCTCTTTGAGGATGTTTCTAAATACACATAAAAACATATATTAGGGGCTAGAGTAGTGGCTGAGCGGATAGAGCACTTGCCTGGCATGCACAAGGATCCAGGTTTGAACCCTAGCACCATATATACAACTAAGTGTCAGAGAAGCAAAGGCCAGATGAAAAAATAAATAAAATTGATTCTCTCTCTCTTTATTAAAAATAGAAATTTTTAAAAAACCATACATTAGAGACCAGGACATTTCAAGCAATGAAAAGGAAGCTGTCAGACTCTCAGAGCCACAGGAAATGGCAGTGGGTGTGGCTCATACCAACACAGCAACAGGTGCAGAGGGGAAAACATGGGATGGGCAGGCGAGGTGGGTACAAGTTGGCCAGATCAGGGGTGAGTGGGCTGATGAAAAACCCCAGCCACACCTTTTCAACTTGGAGCTGGGACCTCCATGGACAAATGAGCTTTATTACCTTCCTGTCCTAGTGTCTTCTGGGGAAAAGGCCATCAGGTCCCATCAGCAGTGTATATCTAGCCCATAGTTATTTTCTATTTCCCAGTAACATCTAAAATTGCTTACATTGCCCGCAAAGTTAGCTCACTTGACCATCCTGAGCATCTTTCCATTTTTTCGCCAGCAACATCTCCTTCTTGGCACTGCAGCCAAGACGGTCCTGCTCAGGCTGCCCCACCCCTCCCATGCCCTAGCTGACCCAGCTGTCCTCTCCACAAGCTCCCCTCCCACTGAGCCTGGGCCCTTCAGCTGTGGCACCACCTGTTGCTGTGGCACTCTGTCCCACAACTGTCAGGGGCACAGAGATGCTTCCAACCCACTTCCTGCCCTTCAGGAACCCCAGTCTAGTGTGAGAGTTAGACAAGCAGGCATCAAGGACACAGTGGGGTCTGTGTGGGATGGAAGGGGCACAAAGCACTAGATGAGGCTCTCCCAGAACAGGTATCCACTCTCAGGCTTCTTCTTGGTTCTGGGTCACTCAATTCCCAGGTGGGGCATGGGTGCAGGGACTCCAGACAAGGCTTTGCTAAACGCCTTCTGCTAGAAACACCTGTGGATGGGACATCTTTAAATCCCTGCCTGGGCCCCTCATTCCCAACCCCAAGTGTCCTGAATTGGAGGTGGCACATCAGATTGCCTGGCCCCTCATACCTCACCAAAGAGTCTGGAAAGAAGGTGGGCTGGGTAACAAAGCAGCCTCAGATTTGCTTGTAACTTGCCTCCCCCTTTGTTTCCCTCAGAAAATCTGAAGGTGGAACTGGGACAGGCTCTGTGGACTGGACCTCGGTAGACAGTGTAAGTAAGGTGGCCCTGGCTTAGGGCCGTGCTCTAGTTATCTGATGAGGAGAAGCCAATGCAGTGCGCTCAGAGACACAGGAGCAAGCCCAGCACTCCAGCCGCCTTTGAGTCCTGGATTTGCCTCCTATGTAACAGTTCAGGCAAAGCCAGTCTTCCCTCCCTGTTAGGAATGTGCCCGCAGCCAACTTCGTACTAGCCTTTGGGGGTGTCAGAGGTGAGGGCAGGGATGTGAGAGCCTGAAGGAGTTCTGGTGTCCATTGATAGGATGCTCTTTTTCCCTGATAGGTGTTAGAGAGTGCCTCATTTGTGTCCAAGGGTCCATCCAAAGTCAAGAGACGCGTCCGTATCCCTGACAAGCCCAACTACAGCCTTAACCTCTGGAGCATCATGAAAAACTGCATTGGCCGTGAGCTCTCCAAGATACCCATGCCAGTAGGTGGCCTAGGGCGGGGCAGCTGTGGGACTCCTCTGGGCTGCGACATACACACAACTCTGGGGTCTCATTTCCTTAGTGGTACCTGAGGAGCACATAATTAATTATTTAATCATATCTGGCAGTATCATCCAGTTCCCCAAAGAGTAGGGGTCTTCAGGTTCAGAGAGAAAGAGACAGGGAAGGGCTGTGTATGAATGGAGATGTAGGGAACCCCAGAGAACCACTGAATCTGACACGGTATCACACTGTGCCAGCTGTGTCGACTTGGTAAAGGGGAAGTGGGCTTTGTGTGTTGAAGAGTAGCCCTCCTTCATGCTAGCGGCCATCTCTGGTGCCCTCTCAGGAAATGGAGGCTCAGCAAGGCCACATGGAGTTCCAAGGACAGATCTAGGGTCCTTGTGTTACAAGGCTGCAGTGGCATCTCTACCAAAATCAGGCTTGGAGGCACCAGGCCAAAGAGTTTTGCTGGGTGACCCATACAAGTCCTTTCACATCTCTAGCCTCTGTCTGTGTGGGCACAGTGGAATCACAGCGCCCCCTTCAGAATGCCTGGGAGAATGGAGCAAGATAACAGGGAACACTGGAGGGAATATGACCCTGCCCTGTTAGAGGCCAGGGGACTTTGAGCCCTACCCATCCTGCACAGGCCCCTCCACAGGAGCCCTTGACAGAAAACCTAATTAAATTCACAGCTCAGATTATGAGGAATACCGCAGTTCCTCCATCCATGGATTTGTTTATTCACTCTCTGGTTCCAACGGTTCAGCACTGTCCCTAAGAGCAGTGGGCAAGTTAGACGCCCTGGCTTTTGTGGCATTTACAAAGCAGGGAAGAGTGACAGTAAACATCATCAAAACATACAATACTGCATGCCATAAAGTGGTGTGTGCTGCAAAGGAAACTGAGGCAGATGGGACCAAAGAGGTGACAGGGTGTGGCTGAGATGCTAGATAGCCAGTTTGTCAGAGGGAACCTCACTGTGAAAGTGCCGTCAGAGCAGGGATGTCCCTCAATGTCTGAGAAGAGCAGAGGTCTATGATAATGCAGGGCCTGGAGTCTGGTCTACTCACCTGTCCCATTCCCTGTTCACCCGCAGGTGAACTTCAATGAGCCCCTGTCCATGCTCCAGCGGCTGACTGAGGACCTGGAGTACCACCACCTGCTGGACAAGGCTGTGCACTGCTCCAACTCAGTGGAGCAGATGTGCCTGGTGGCTGCTTTCTCTGTGTCCTCCTACTCTACCACCGTGCACCGCATCGCCAAGCCCTTCAACCCTATGCTAGGGGAAACGTTTGAGTTGGATCGCTTAGAAGACATGGGCCTGCGCTCCCTCTGCGAGCAGGTGAGGCCCACCAGGCTGGCACTGGGCAGTTCCTGCCAAGCTGAGGGTCAGTGTAAGTAAATGGAATACAGCCTCTGACCCCAATAGTCCAGGCCTGAGGAGCCATCAGACTGAGGTCCAGCTGGGTTTTTGGGCCTGTTGTGACAGGAATAAGTCTAGGGCCTCCTGGAGTCAGTGAGGGACATGAGAAGAGAGCTTATTGGGACAGAGTTGGATCTGGTGTCAGTAAGGGGAAGCCCCATCTGTCAGCCAGGGAACCATGTGGCAGAGGTGGAGGAAAGCTTGCAGGGCACTGTTGGAAGTCCAGGCAGGCCAGAGCATGGGGTCACCACTGAGCTGAAAAGTGGCAGGAGGGAGAACCTGGGCTAGCCATGCACATTGGGATAGACACTACCCTGATGTGTCCTTTCCTCCTACCCATCTTCATCCCTTTTCTATCCCATACCCTGGAGATGAGCCAATACCCAGGTCCAGTAGATTAGGAGCCTCTACTGTGGCATCCTGACACTGAGCCTGAGTACCCTTGTCATCCAAGAGGCAATTGATTCTGTTGGTGCTGGTGCTGCTCTGGCTCCTGGAATATGCCCAGAAAGCTGATAGTTCACTGATGTGGGTGCTAGTTTAAAAGGCTACAACTGCTGTGGGAGCCTGTAAGGAGGTGACTACAGTGTCTCACATGGGTGTAGTGGCCAGGTTTTGAAGGTGGATCCAGCAGGTTTATAGATATTTTGGATGTGGAGTTTGGGGCCATTCAATGGTGGTACCATGGTCCTTGACCTGAACCCTAAATAAATGCATTTATTCATTCAGCAACCATTAAGTGCTCTGGATGTGCCAGGTATTGATACGGCTGGGGAATGGACAGATGTGGCTGCTGTTCTCATGGGGCTGGGGCAGGGAGTGTGGGGAGGCTCAGGCAGACACTTTGTATGTCAGATGCTTCTGGCTTTTTCTAAAAGGGGGTGGGTGTGGGAGCTGATGCAGAGAGAGGGAGGAAAGAAGAAAGATGAAGGAGACAGCTGTGTGGGAGGCAGCTGCAGTCGAGCCTGGAGAGGTACTGGTGGAAGTGGGGAAGGTATGGATGCTGGATACATTTTGAAGGAGGGACATAGAAAATTTGCTAAGGATTTGATGAGGAACATGACAAAGAGTGGCCAGGAAGACTCCAAAGCATTTAGTGTGAGCAACTAGAAATACAGGATGGGCCTGAGATGGACTCAGGGATAATGCAGGGCTCTAGCACTCTGCCCTTGTGATCACATTCCTGAGTTTTTTCATAAGGATGGATCTAGTGGATGTGTGGAGGCCCTGCCATGGGTGACAGCTGGGCTCAGGGACAGTGCCCCATCATGCAGGGAAGCTAGCAGGCTAGGTTAAACTGCACTCACAAGGCATGGGGGGTGATGCTGCCTATGGAAATAGGAGACTATGACCATGATGGGGTGTCGGGATCTTGCTGATCCTGGTCAGATTGTTCCTGTCTAAGTGGAGGCAGCTGGAGCTCAGGAGTGAGGCTGGGCTTGGAGCCTGCCTGAGGCCATGAGACCACATGGTGCTCTGAGGAGTGAGGTTAGACAACACAGAGCCTAGCACTTGTGGAATAAAGAAAGTGCCATGAGGCAGAAGAGGGCAGCCAGCAGGTTCCTAGAAAGCAAGGCAACAGTAAAGGGTGTCCAGTGCTGTGAAAGGAAGGCTCAGGGGTGCTGGAGCCCCATATGGGGGGGAAGAGAAGGCCTGAGGCAGGACACTGATGTGACTCCCACCCTTGAGCCAGGCCAACTCTGCCCTTTGGTTAAAATGGCTTTGCCATTCTGTGCCCCCTCCCCCATGTAACACTACGTCTTCATAGGTATGTGGTGAGGATTACATGAGAAAATGGGCATGGAAGCTCTCAGAAAAGCAACACCCTTAGCTTCCTTAGCCTTCAGTTCAGCCAGTTCTGGGCACATCCTAGAGGCACAGGCTCCACCTCTACCATCACTATTGTTTCATAGTCCAAGAGCCAGGCGTACAGACACCAGACCCATCTCATAGTCCTATGGACTGGGGCAGGCCTGGGACAACCACCTGGCCTGCTTTCTACTTGGGATTATTTCCTTCCCAAGGATCTGCCTGGGGTCCAGGGCCACCCAAAGGAGCAGCCAGGCCTGTACCTGTGGCCACAGAGCTGTGTATCCTGGAGTCAAGGCAGGCTATCCCTGACTGGCAAGGGAGATTGTGTGGGCTGATGTCCAGCAATGCTCATGCCCATCTGGTCTGGCCCCAGGTGAGCCACCACCCTCCTTCAGCTGCGCACTACGTATTCTCCAAGCATGGCTGGAGCCTCTGGCAGGAGATCACCATCGCCAGCAAGTTCCGGGGGAAATACATCTCTATCATGCCACTCGGTGAGCAGGGTACCTGTGCAGTCCTAGAACAAAAAGGCATTGTACTTCAGAGGGAGAACAGTGTCCTAAAAGCCAACTCAGAGCTTTCTCAGGGGAGACTTCCCTGCAGATCTTCCCCCCACCAACACCCACATGCCTCCTGGCCTGTCCTACTCCCCAACTCCCAGCCTATGTAGATATGGCCAAAACCCCATGTTCTCTGACCTGTACCTGGCCTCTAGGTGCCATCCACTTAGAATTCCAGGCTAGTGGGAATCATTATGTGTGGAGGAAGAGCACCTCAACTGTACACAACATCATCGTGGGAAAGCTCTGGATTGACCAGGTCAGAAGTGGGTGCCCTTGGGTGGGGGGCATATGGCCTTGGGATTGGACACTGACCACTATCTTCTCTCATCAGTCAGGGGATATTGAGATTGTGAACCATAAGACCAATGACCGGTGCCAGCTGAAGTTTGTGCCCTATAGCTACTTCTCCAAAGAGGCACCCCGAAAGGTAAGCAAGACCACCTCCAGGTAAGGTAAAGTAAGCAAACACCCCAGGAGGCCCACAGTAGGGCATATGTTTATGCGGGTCTTGCCAATGTCCACAGGTGACCGGAGTAGTGAGTGACAGCCAGGGCAAGGCCCATTACGTGCTGTCAGGCTCATGGGATGAGCAGATGGAATGCTCCAAGATTGTGCAGAGCAGCCCCAGCAGCCCCAGCTCTGATGGGAAGCAGAAGACAGTATACCAGACTCTCCCAGCCAAATTGCTGTGGAAGAAGTACCCACTACCGTGAGTAAGGGTTTAGGGCCCTCTGTAGGATATGGGTCAGGGACTGAGGGAGAGACAGAGATAGACGGCCAGTGAGCATATCCAGGCAGATGACCCCACACCACCCAACCAGCAAGAAACACAGGAGGTTGGGAAGGCTCAGTTGACATGTGGACAGAGAAAAATATCATGCACCTGACATCCCAGTGTGGAAGTTATTAGGTAGGAGGAGAGACTTCAAACAAGGTGACTAGACTGAAACCTTCCATGACTGTTATTTAAAAAGCAATCTTGAAAAAATCTTGCAGGAAATAGAAAATTTTAAAAAGTGGCATTGCATATGTCAAAAAGAACAAAATAGAAATTCTACAAAAGAAAAATAACCAAAGTTGAAAACTCCATGGAAAGGTTTAATAGAGCAAATCTATTACCTGAATATAGGTTAGAAGAAATGCTCACACTGCAATATAAAAGGATATATCCTGGAGAAGACGAGAAGCTGGAGTAAGAAGGCCTATGGGTGACCTGTGTGAGGTTCCTGGAGCAGGCTTCCTGGCATCCCATGGGGGCTTGTTAGTGTACTTAATCTGACCCCAGACAGAATGGGAATATGAAATTCAGTAAGGTCCCCAGAGCATTTGCATGTGAATTTGAGAGCAGTGTCCAACACACTTCTAGTCAGAGTCCTAGAAAGAAACAGAGGCCACTTCTTTTTTTTTTTTTAGATGAATATGGAGTTATAATTGAGGGGGAAACATTATCAAACATTCAAGAACAAATGTATATGTACTTAGTTATCCAGGGCTAATGCCATGTCATGGATGCCCAGCTTGGGTTCCCCATGTTGCTGTTTCCCCCAGAAGAACCCCTGAGTTAAATGGATATCTCGTGGAGGTCAGAGATCTCCTTCTGAGATGATTCCCCCATATTCCCGCCCTCCAGTCTCCTAGGAGTTCTT
>PVKS010045345.1:0-13847 GCA_004027875.1 Aplodontia rufa
CAAATCTGCACAGCAACACATCAAGAAAATTTAAATTTTCTAAGCAAAGAAAAGTCACATACAAACAATTATATTTGTCTATAATGATGGGTCATAAAACACTTCAGTCTACAATAGAATTTGAAAGCTTAAATCTCAATGTCAATGATAATATCAAAACCATAACATATATAAAGGGAAGTGTGAGAGGAAGCAAATGGCGACACTCTGATAATCCAAGAACCACAAATTCAACCATTAAGAAAACAATTGTAATTAATATACAAAAAATGCTACAAAGTAGGAATAATGAATTCTTCAGTTTTAAATATTTCTTTGATTATAAACATATTGTTACAAAAACACCAGTCCAAATAAAAAGCTTGACTAACAAACTTAAATTAAACAAAAATAACTGTACATGTTCTACAGCAGACTCTAAATTTAAGGATGCAAATGGACTGAAAGCATAAGGATGTAAGAATATTATATAAAAAATGACGAAAAGAAAGCTAGGATAAATAAAGTATAGTCGGCAAAACAGTTTGCAACAAAAGTTACACAAAGCAAACGTATTTTAATTTAACAAGTTGAGAAAGAGGCAAAGTAAAATGATATTTAATCATAAAACTCATCTTTCCCCAAGTTACTGCAATAAAACTAGATACATTTGCAACTCACATGATAATTCCCAAATCTAAAAGACAAAACTTAGAGGATACAATAAAGAAGTAGAAAAGAACTAGAAGACACCAATTTTCATTTGCTTATAAAGGAAAATGTACTCAAACCAAATGAAAATCACAAAACAAGACAATGAAAAATATTTTAAGCAAATTAGATTTACATATGCAATATGTTATATAAAAATTGAGAATTATAGCAAATGGAATAGTATACTAAATAAACTACCCTTAGGGAATAAAACAAAGTTTATTAGTGGTGAAAATATTAATATTATTTTGTAAGTATAATAGAATAATATTCAAATTGGAAAGTGGAAAGTATGTTAAAGATCTACGCATATATGGGTAATGTGGTGGAGATTCTGAGCTTAGGATTGTTCTTAACTTACTTTGTCAGTATCTATGGATACACAACTATATATATAAAACAATGATTCCCTCCAATATGGAAGAGTATGTTGAACCAATGGTAAAAAAAAAAAAAAAAAAAAAAAAAAAAAAAAAAAAAATATAAAAAAAAAAAAAAAAAAAAAAAAAAAAAAAAAAAAAAAAAACCTATACATATGTGGCAATTAATTAAATTTTCTTCAACATGGTCCTGATCAATAATAGAAAAATAAAAACTTACGTGTATTATTCAAAGTTATCTGGAGACTCCATGTAATATCTATACAACTTCCAATATTGATTTTGCAAAACTAGTACAAGCTATTCTAGAAATTTTATAGAATCTCCACATTATATGAATACTGCAAAAATATCCAAAATACAAACAAATTTGGAAATGCTATTTCTTGACTTGAAACCATATTAAAAGCCACAGATTTCAATTGTTAGCACTGACATCAAGTCACACAGACATGGAACCCTGAGTCAGTGTGGTAACATGCCTACATATCTATGGCAGATTATTACATTTGCACACCAATGTTACTTAAAATATTATCCAACAGAGCCATTGTTGGAAGCAAACCAAACACCCCTTGAAATGAGTGGAGGAGTTAATTTGGAACACAGAAATTAGAATATTTTTCAAGTCATCAAAGTTAAGAAATTATGTGAAATGTATAAGAATAAATTTTAAATACATTATGTTAACTGAAATGAACAGAAAAGGCATCTTGTGTTGTTTATAAGTTGCTAACAAAAAGACATACTGCAGAACTCTACAGACACCTAAACAAAAACAACAACAAAAAAAATTCTGAACAGAAATGAGAATCGATGGTGTTTGAAAGGAGAAGAAAGAAATGAGAACTTGTTTATATGCAAAAATTACTGTTTCTTTTCTGAGATGAAAATTTTGCAGAGATACATTTGCATGGCAATTTTAAGAAACGTTACTGAACAGTACATGTAAAATTTTGGAGATAGCAAGTTTTATTTGTGGTTTGATCACAATTAAAATTTCCAAAACTACATAAAATTAGAATTGCAAGTTTTTGAAAGTTATCTTTAGAATGTCATGGTCTTTATCTGAAAAATAAGAACAAACTTAATATATGTATGATTGGCATGCATGTAATTTCAGTTAGTAGGAATTCTGAGGCAGGAGAACTTCAAATTTCAGCTCTCCTCAATAACTTAGAACATTTCTCCAAACATAAATAAAAAGGTTTGGGATGTAGCACATTATTAGAGCACTCCTGGATTCAATCCACATTGCATTTTCATGGAGAAAATTCCCAGTACTATGTATATGGGCAGGATAAAAGACAATCCAGATAAAACATGAAAGTCATGAGCAAAACTGGTATGATCTTTATAAAGGCAATTTAAAAGCACATTAAATTATATTCACAATAGAAACAATTATCATTCACATTTTCAATTCAACTGACATTACCCTGACTTCTGAAGTCATGGAAATTTCCATGTGACCTAATAATGTAGGTAAAAATACAACATTATTAATTAACATCAGGAAACCAACATTAGAATATGAAAACCAATCTATAAAAAATAAAGGAAAAAGAAACTGAAACTTTAACCAACAGAATATTAAGTACCCACAGCTATATTATTTTACGAACTCTTCTACAATGACAATTTTAATCTGTGACTATATATCCAAAAAGAACAGTCATTATTAATTTTGATGTTCATTATATGGTAGAAAATTTGACATTAATTTCAATATCATTGTTCATAAAGAGCTCTGAATGCTCTGCCTGCCATCCTTGGAAAGGTGGATATGTGTGGGGAGGGGGATACCAAAGACATAGGACAGAAAAGCAAAGAATTCTTTTTTTTAAGGGCTGAGGACACAACTCATGCACAACTTGTGCATGCTAGGGAATTGCTCTGACACTGAGCTGAATCGACAACACCCAAAGAATTCTTGAGCTCTCTCTCTCTCTCTTCTCTCTCTCTACCTCTCTCTCTCTCACACACACATATATGGTTAAAAGGGCTCTCCTAACTTACAATGTGATGGTAAAAGTGGGAGCATTTTACTTGAGAAATACTGTGGTCAGTTTGAAGCCAAGTCCTGAAGGGAGAGCTGGGTCAGGGCCAAAGCCATTTCACAGCAGCATGCTAGTCATTTCAGTGAACAAACAGCAACAGTCACAATATTCTCATGCCCTACCACCTACAGAGAAAGCTCCTGGGAATTGACCTAGAGAGAATTTCTACAGAGACAACTATCAATAGTGGATTGCTGAAGCCCAAATCACTCACTCCCCTGCTCCACAAACAAAGGGACAAAGCTGACTGAGGTGGATCATTTCCAAGGAAAAGTACCTAGGGGTTCAAAAGCCCACTCAGCAGACATTTGGGCTGCTTGTCCCCAGGGAAATATCAACTCACCCACTGGAAATAGTGGTCAACATTATTCTGACTGGGTACAAATTCACCAGTTCTCCACTGTTAATACCTGCGCACTCACTGGACTGAGACAAATTCCACAGTTCCTCAGTCATATGATGACTCCTCCATTTACAAATCCCTAACAAAGAGAAAGGCACCACCAGAGGCCTGGGACTACAAATAGCATCAGAGCACCAAACAAAAGAGAAGCAGATATAGAACTGGTGGAACTGCCAGAGGAAAGGGATGGACATCACCTTTACAGATACAACGAAAACACCTACCATTTTTCTTTATATCCATTTACTTTGGGGTAAATTCAATAGTATTCTCTGGCTCTATTCTCTCTATCTCTCTTTATGGTCTAATTAACTGACTTTAGGCTCTCTCCCCCTCTCATTCTCTCATCCACTGTCTTTCTGCCTTCCATCCACTTTACTTCTCCACTTTACCAATCTTCCTCCCATGCTCCATCTAGTACCAACTTAAGGTAATAATAAGATCACTAACTAAACTACTAATCATTTGTTTAATTGGTTCCAGAATTTTTATTATAGGTATTTCACTGAAATTTAGGAATTGAAGAAAACAATTGCACCAAATTTTTGTTTTCTCAAGGTTGACTAGAATAAGTGTTGGCTTAGAAAAGACTATTGTAAACAGGCTCAACAGCTTCTCTTAAAGAGGGACTGATATTATGAGTAGCAGAGGTCACACATTGAATTGAAATAGTAGTATTCGGAAATCAACCCAACCCAAGGTCCATAAGGAAAAGAAGCTCACAAAGTAAATCCTCACTTGAAAGAAGGAAACAAAAATACTGAAACATGGATAGACATGCAGAAAGTAAGAATATACAAGGGAATGAAGCAGTCCAAACTACCCATAATGCCTCAAAAACACATGTCAATGACAGCAGAGTGGAAGAAATGTCAGAGAATGATTTTAGAAAATTCATACATAAATGATTCTACAAGCTAAAAGATGAAGTAAGGAAAGAATACAAAGAGGAAATATAGTAAGTGAAAAACCACTTCAGTAGAGATCCTGAAAAAAAATCACACAGAAGTCCTCAAAACAAAAGATTCAATAAAACAAATTTAAAATACAATGGAAATCATAGCCAATAGATTAAACTACTTGGAAGAAAGATTTTACAGTTCCAAAGATAAAGTAATTAATCTTCAAATACAGTACACTGTATAGCAAAAAGATTTTAAGAGATCACAAAAAGAATATTAAAGAAATCTGAGTTAACATCAAGAGACCAAATTTGAGAGTTGTTGGGGTGGAGAAAAAGATGGAGGCACAAATTAATGGTCTGCACAATATAATCAATGAAATCACCTATATAATTTTTCTAAATCAAGAACAAAATGGAAACTCATATTCAGGATGCAGACAGAACTCCAAATATACAAAAGCACAATACACAATAGATCCACCCCAAGGAACATTGTTATGAAAATTCCTAACATATAGATCAAGAAGAAAATCTTAAAACCTACAAGAGAAAAGAGACAAAACATGATTAGTGGAAAACCAATTCACATCATGACTAACTTCTCAACCCAAAAACTAAAATAAGAAGAGATTGGAGAATATATACCAAGTTCTAAAAGAGAAAGTTTGCCATGAAGAATACTATACCTAGCAAAATTAAGCTTCAAATTTGAGGATGAAATAAAAAGCTTCCACAATAAATTAAAGCTAAAAAATTCACAAGTAGTGTTTCTCTTTTCCCACAGCCTCTCCAGCATCTGTCATAATTCATATTCTTCTTCATTGCCACTTGAGAGGAGAGAAGTGGAATACAAATTATGCTAAGTGAAATATCCCAAACTCAGTGATTCAAGGGCTGAATGTTTTCTCTAATATGTGGAAACTAGAGTAAAACCTGATGCAGGATGAAAGTAAAGTAATTGAAATAATAAACTCATCATAGTTTAAACTTCACATAAGCTGGGGGAATCATACCAATGAAGATGGGGAAGAAGGAAGGGGGAAAGAGAGGGGAAGGAGGGTTTAAGGGGGTTACTAATGCTACAGGGAATTCTGGACTTCCATAAAAAGCCCAACTATAAACAGTCAGGCAGAGAAACTGAGAAATTTGAAAAATTAACATGCATGTATATGCTTATTTTTATCTATAGCATGGGGGTATTTTAGAAGAGACAAGAGAGCAGGGAGTGGATGAAGTGCGGAGATCCTGGACTAGGATCAGCCTTAACCTACTTTGTCAATATCCATGTATGCACGAATATGTAACAATGATTCCCTCCTATATATGAGACTATATTAAACAAAAATAAAATAATCACCCAATTTAAAAAAAGATGAACAACAAAAAAGGAACCAATACCAATGCTCCACAAATTATTCCATGAAATAGAAAAGGAGAGAACTGTACCATACTCTCTACAAAGCTAGTATCATCCTGATGCCATAACCTGACAAAGACAAATAAAGGGAAAACACTATAGACCAATATCTTGATTAACATGGATGCAAAATCCTTAATAAAATATAATCAAACCACATACAAAAAAAATTAAAAAGATAGTACACCATGATCAAGTGGGATTCATAAAGGGATGCAAGGTTTGAATAAAATTTGAAAGTCAATAAATATAATTCACTACATGAGTAGACTTTAAAACAAAAATCACATCATAATTTCAATAGATGCAGGAAAAAAACTGACAAGGTACAACACCCATTCATGTTCAAAACATTAGAAAAAAATAGGAATAGAAGGAACATATGTCAGCATGACAAAGTTCATTAATGACAAACCTAAGGTGAACATTATTCTGAACGGAGAAAAAATAAAAAGCATTTCCAGTAAAATTATCATGAGTGAAATCAACATAACCCAGAAAACCAAGGGTCGAATGTCTTCACTCATCTGTGGAAGCTGGAAGTATGCCCTAATCATTGAGAAAGGAGGTCTATTATCTCATGTTAAATCTGAACAAGTTGTAATGTTGTACAACCTCATAGATTTTTAGAAATGTTTTCAGAAGGGGAGGGGAGGGATAAGGGTGTGCAATTGGTCACACTTGGGGGGGGTAAATCTAATCCCCAGAATCTATATTCATATGAAATTATGTCATTAAAAATTTATATGATTGTTCCACAAATAAATTTCTCAATAAAAAGAAAACCAGAACAAAACAGGAACTAGATAAGTACGGCCACCTTCACCACTCCTGTTCAACATAGTCCTTGAAACTCTGGAGCAATTAGTCAAGAGGAGGAAATTAAAGTGATATGAATAGGAAAAAATAGTTCAAACTATCACTGTTTGCTGATGACATGAGTGTATATTTAGAAGATAAAAAAAAAACCTTCCAACAGAAGACTTATAGAGTTCATAAATGAATTCAGCAAGGAGCAGGATACAAAATCAACATTCCCAAATCAATTGCATTCTTTTATTCCATTGATGAATACTGAAAATGAAATTAGAAAAACTACTCCATTCACAATTGCTTTAAAATTACTTGGGAAACAATCTAACAAATGATGTGAGGGACGTCTACAAATGAAAACTATACAACACTAAAGAAATAAATTGTAGAAGACCTTAGAAGTTGGAAAAATCTCACAGGTTCTTGCACGGAGAAAATTAATATCAAAATGATCATGGTACCAAAAGTATTATACAGATTCAAAGCAATTCCCTTCAAATTTCCAATGACTTTCTTCATAGATTTAGAATAAGCCTTCTTGAAATTCATTTGGAAAAATAAGAGACCCAGAACAGCCATAGCAATCCTTAGCCACAAGAGTAAAGCTGGAGGAATCACAATAGCAGACTTCAAATTGTACTAGGAGCTATAATAATAAAAATGGCAAGGTGCAGGCACCAAAACAGACATAGAGACCAACAGAATAGAAAGAAGATATCAAAACTAACATGCATAATTACAGTTACCTCATAGGCAAAAAAGGAGCCAAAACATAATTGGAGAAAATGTAGTCTCTTTTAACTAATGGTACTTGGAAAACTGGAAATCCATATGTAGTAAAAAGAATCTCAGTCTCTATCCCTCAGCCAGCACAAAACTAAGCTCAACATGGATCAAAGACCTCAGAATTAGACCAGAAACCCTGCAACTACAAGAAGTAATGACAGGCCAATACTCCAACACATTAGCTTAGGAATTGACATCCTAAACAAGATCCACAAAGTATGAGATATAAAAGGGGGGAGATCAACAAATGGGAAGATATCAAATTGAAAAGATTTCTCAGAATAGGAAATTATTAAGAGTAGAAAAGAGAAGATAAAGAATGAGAGAAACTCTTTGCCTCCTACGTCTAATTAATATCCTCCAGGATATAGAAAGTACTTAAAAAACTTAACAGCAAAAAAAAAAAAATCAATAAATGGGCAAAAGAACTAAACAGACACCTCTCAAATGAAGAAATATCAACCAATACAGGAAAAAAGTCTCAAAATGAGGCTGTACCAGTGGGTCAGTAGGTTGGAGTACTTGCCTTGCATTCATGAGGACCTGGGTGGGAACCCCAGCACCACAAACACAACTACATGTTTCAGAAAGAAAGGCCAGAAGAAAAAATTAATTAAATTCATTCTTTCTCCCTGTGTGCTTAGAAAAAGAAAGCTCAATATCTCTAACAATTAGAGAAACACAAATTAAAACTACACTCAGTTTTCACCACTCCAGTTAGAATGGCAATAATCAAGAATACAAAGAACAAGCAAAGGCACAGATGTGGGGAAAAGAGTAAACTTATGCATTGTTGGTGGGACTGAGAACTGGTGTAACCACTCTAGGAAACAGTTTGGCAAATCCTCTAAAATTAAGAATGGTTTTACCATTTGACCCAGCTATCCATTCTATTCCTTGGAACATATTCAAAGGAGGTAAAATCAGCATACTACAAGGATGCAGCCACATCAATGTTCATGGCAGCTCAATTCATAACAGCTAAGTGAAACTCTGGAGCAATTAGTCAAGAGGAGGAAATTAAAGTGATATGAATATATGAAGGTGCCCTTCAACTGATGAATGCATAAAGAAAGTATAGCATATACAGAAAATAGAGTATTAAACAGCTGCAAGAAAGATAACATTATATCATTTACTATCAAATGGGTGAAACTTCAGAATATTGTGCTAAGAAAAATAAGCCAGACTGAAAAAACCAAAGGTCAAATGTTCTCTCAGAAATGAGCAAGCAAACCCAAACTACGGAGAAAGAACAGAGGAATAGTCAAAAGTGAAGGAAATGGAGGAAGAAAGAAATGAAAAGGAAAACTTGATGGAAGGAATCAGACCCAACGTGCTCATGTTAATGTATGAATGTATCCTAGTGAATCTCATCAATGTATGTATCAACAAGTCCTAATAATGCTATTTAGTAAATAACGTACCAGTAGAAAGGTGGGAAAGGAAGAGGAGGTGGAGGGGATACAGGAAATTGAATTAGAATAAGTTATACTGCATGATTTTATACAACTATTAATGTTTTATTCTATTGTCAAATACACTTAAAAAGAATAGGTGGTGGGAGGAAGGGAAAATGCTGGAACTGAGTTAAAACAAAGTATATCCCAAGCCTTTGTGAGTATGTGATTCTATTTACAATTAAACAATATATGAAATAAATCTTCTTCATAGGTATAAGAATTATGTCCCTATAATTGGATATATTACAATAAATATATACACCAGAAAGAGAAGCAAAAGGACTAGAGCATAAAGGAGGCAGGTGGGGGAGTGCTGGGGAGGATGTTGCCAAATTATATTGCTGTATTGTGTACATCTATGAATATGTGACAACAAATACCAGTACTATGTACAAACATATTGCATTAATAAAAAATAAAAAGAGTTCTGACAAGGGAATTATAATGAATTAGTATACAAATAATATTAGAGAAACTGCTTTATGATATTACTATATTACATTGGTTTGAACTAGAATTCTCCAGAAATGTGTACATGTTTCTGAAAGACCCACAAATAAGTGAAGAACTGTCAGAACAATCTGACCTTCACAAGCAAAGGGGAGTGTAGGTTGTGAATCTAAATGTTTTTGGGCATCACTGGAACAAAAGGAGATCTCAAAGAATTTTTTTTTCAACTGCTGTCATTTATGGAACACTTTCTGTCTTTATGACAGACATTACTATAAGCACTTTACATATCTCATTAACTATTTTTTTAAAAGATAACTGCCTTAATGTGTTATAAAATTTTTAATTTATACACCACTAATGATCATCAATAAATACTTAATTGAATAGCTGTGACCTCAATGAATTTGATGTCATGATAAACAAAAGCAGCACATGTTCTTCTATGATAGCAAGAGAAACAAACCTAAGCTTCTGAAAAATCTTTTCTGCTGGATAACTTCTCAATCAACATTTTGAAGTTTGGCATTCTCCTTGACTTTTGGAACTTTCATCTGTGTTCTCTGAATGTGCAGGCTACAATCTTTTATATCACTGAATTTCTCTAAGTACCACTTACCTAAGGCAAAGGATATTTATCACCCCAAGAAAACCAGAGATTAAAGATTTTTAAAAAGTCACTAATATTTTCCTGTCTTAACCAAAATAACCTTGTCCATCTCTTTTCTTGAAAGCAAGAATATGGGGATAGAGGAGTGGCTCAGCAGTATCACACTTGTCTGGTATGCATGAGGACCTGAGTTCAAACCCCAGCACCACTTATACAACTAAGTGTTGGAACAAAGGAAAGCAGATAAAAAATTAAGTAAAATTGATTCTATTTCTCTCACTCTCCCTCTTTTTGAAAAAAAAAATGACAGCAAGCAAGAATCTGAAACTTAATTTTTACTGTAATATTCTATAAGGGAAGAAAATTTAATACTGATAAATCAGTTAGGAATTTTTAAGAGAATATATACTCACCCAGGAAAACCAGATTTCTGTAGTTCTCTAACATCACATCTCTATATAAGTTCCTCTGAGAAGGCTCCAGGCATTCCCATTCCTCTTCAGAGAAATCAATGGCCACATCATTGAAAGTCACCAGTTTCTGAAATAAGAATAATTAAATAGCACAATGACAAAATAATCACTCACAGAGTTTTAATTTGACTGAAGATAAAATAAAAGTTAGTAGAATTGGCTTTCAAGTAGATGAGTGACTTTACTTATTTAGTAAGATACTTTTAAATGCATTAGAGCTCTTTTCAGCTGACTGAAGAAAAAGAGTGACATAAGTCCAAAAACACTGCATATACTCCAATTTATGAACTAAAACATAAGCTTAATGAATCAATATTAAATACACATTTTAATTGCAAGTTTATATTTTATAAGAAAAATAGTATATATTGATATAATCCCATGTATCCTGTCACAACATAAAGTATAATCATATCAATTAACAGCAAGAAAAACAATAGAAAGTACATAAATACTTGGGAATTGAATAATGATCTCTTACATGTAGAATGGATCAAAGATGAAATGAGAACAGAAATCAAGAAATTCTTAGAAATGGATAAAAATGATGACATGACATATCAAAATCTCTGGGACAATAGGAAAACATTCTTAAGAGGGAAATTGATTGCTCTGTTCAAAAGTCAGGAGAGAGACCAAATAATTAAGTTTATGCTCCAACTCAAATCCTTACAAAAAGAGGAACAATTCAATCCCAAATCCAACAGAAGATAGGAAATAATAAAGATCAGAGCTGAAACAAATGAAATTAAGAAAAAAAAGGCAAAGAATTAAGAAAATAAAGAGTTCGCTCTTTAAAAAATTAAATAAAATTGACAGACCTCTAGCCAACATCAACAAAAGGAAGAATGAAGTGAAGCAAATCCACAAAATCAAAGATGAAAATGGAGGCATCACCACTGACTCATCCAAAATCGAGAGGATTATTAGAACTTATTTTGAAAATGAATACTCTTCAAAGACTGATAATCTGGATGGAAAGGACAAATACCTAGCCACATGACAGCCCAAATTAACACAGAAGGACCTGGAAATCTAAATAAATCAATCTTAGGAAGTGAAATTGAAACAGCATTCAAAGGACTTCCAATAAAAAAAGCCCAAGACCTGATGGATTCACAGCACAATTCTACCACACCTGTACAGAAGAATAAACACTGATCCTCTACAAACTTTTCCATGATATTGAAAGGGCAGAACACTCTCAAATACTTTTTAAGAGGCAAATATAACACTGATTCCAAAACCGAAAAAGACACATCAAGAAAAGAAAACTATAGACCATTTTTTCCAAATGAACACAGACACAAAAATCCTTAATAAATTTCTAGTGAATCACATCAAAAAATGCATCAAGAAGATAACACAGCACAGTCAAGTGGGCTTCATTCCATGAACGCAAAGCTGTTTCATCATGTGCAAATCAACAAATATGATTCACCACTTAAACAGAATTAAAGATAAAGACCACAGAATTATCCAAACCGATGTGAAAAGGGCTTTTGATAAAATTCAGTGCCCATTTATGCTCAACACTCTGGAGAACACAGGGATCAAAGGAAAACACTTGAATTTGGTAAGAGCCATTGATGACAAACCCATAGCCAACACAATTATTGGAGAAAAATTTAAACCGTTCCCAATAAATTCAGACACAAGGCAAGGCTGTCCTCACTCACAACTCTTATTCAATAGAGTCCTTGAAACCCTAGCCAGAGCTATCAGATAAGGGAAGGAAATCAAAGGATTTCAAACAGGAAAGGAGGAAGTCAAGCTATCTTTATTTGCTGAATGACATGATCCTATACATAGCAGACTCAAAAAGCTCTATCACATGACTTATAAGCTCTACTAGAGCTTATAAATGAATTTAACAAAGTGGCAGGTTACAAGATAAGTACTCATAAATCACTAGGTTTCCTATATTAAAGCAACAATTGTGCTGAAGAAGAAATCTAGAAATTTGTCCCATTCACAATAACCTGACAAAGAATAAACATGTGGGCATTAATCTAACAAAGGATATAAAGGAACTCTACAGTGAATAATACCCAACATTAAAAAAAGATTTAAAGATCTGAGAAGATGGAGAAAGTTTCCATATTCTTGGTTAGTCAGAACTCCTATAATTAAAATGGCCATTCTAAAAATAACCCTGAAGAAGTTCAAAGCAATCCCCATCAAGATACTAATGACGTTCTTCATGGATATAGAAAAAGCAATTCTCAAATTCATTTGGAGTAACAGGAAACCCAGAATAGCCAACAAATTAATAAATAAGAAAGAGGAAACAGGAGATACCACAATACCTGACCTAAAATTATGTTATAAGGCTATAGTAACAAAAATAGCATTGTATTGGTATCAAAACAGACATGAAGACCAATGGAATAAAATAGAAGATACTGAGATGAACCCCGAAATATTCAACCATCTGATATTTGACAAAGGGGGCAAAAATCTAACATGGAGGAAAGACAGCATTATTAACAAATGGTGATGTACAGACTGGACTGCCATATGCAGACAACAGAAACTAGACCGTTATCTGTCACCTCAGAAAATAATCAAAATGAAATGGATCAAATAATTAGAAATTAAACCAGCAACTATACAAATGCTGGAAGAAAAAAAGGATCTACAATGTATGTCATCGATATAGGCACCACCTTCATTAACAAGACTCCCATTGCACAAGAATTAAAGCCAAGAATCAATGAGTGGGATGCCATTAAATTGAAAAGATTTGCACAACTAAAGAAATAGTCAACAGTGTCAAGAGAGAACAAACAGAATGGAAGAATATCTTTGCCTGCTATTGCCTCCAACAGGGGAGTGATATCCAGAATAAACAAAGAACTCAAAAATTGAACACCAAAACCACAAACAATCCAATCACTAAATAGGCTAGGTAAATAAACAGAATTTCTCAAAGGAAGAAGTCCAAAAAGCCAATAAATATATGAGAAAATTTTCTGCATCACTAGCAATCAGAGAAATGCTAATTAAAACTTCACTGAGATTCCACCTCACCTCAGAGGAGCTAAAAATGAAGAATACATGTAATTACAGATGCTGGAGAGGTTGTAGGAGAAAAGGAACATTATCACAGAGTTGGTGGGGCTGGAGAACTTGTCCCACCACTCTGGAAAGCAGTATGGAGACTCTTCAAATAACTAGGGTTTGAACTACCTTTTGACCAGCTATCCCATTTCTGGGCATTTTCCCAAAAGACCTAGAATCGGGCATATCATAGAAACACAGTAACATCAATATTTATAACAGCTCAATTTACTATAGCCAAATTATGGAACCAATCCAGATGCCCATCACTACATGAATAGATTAAAAAATTTGGGCATATATATATATATATATATATATATATATATATA